>CM076583.1:322527541-322754839 GCA_034641835.2 Pinus albicaulis | reverse complement strand
ATCCTCTTGGCTCCTAGTTTTCTCAATAATTGTAGTCCTAAGAGGAGAGCTTCATATTCAGCTATGTTATTTGTGCATTGAAAGTTTAGTCTGTATGAATGGCCCTCAGCATGATTATTCTTTGTGTTATGTGCCCATATTCCTGCTCCTGAACCAATTTTGCTACAAGACCCATCAAAACTCATACTCCAAAGAGGTTCATGTTCATATTTGTTATTAAAGTCATTTCTGTCCTCTTTGGTCTGTTTGTCATAGCTACCACTATGTTGTTCTTTAGGGTTTACACTATGTTGAGTTTTGTCTTTTTCCTCATGGTTTCCATTGTGTTGAGGATTTTCTATTTGTTTCTCATGGTCACCATTATGTTGGTGACTGGTTTGCTGCCTAGGATCTTCCTTGTGTTTGCTGTAATTTTCTAAATTAGGAAACTGTTTTGGCCTTTTCTCCTTTTTTTCCCTCTTTTCCTATTATTGGTTTGCCATCTATTTCTCCTTGCTCATTAATATTTTCATCATTGTAGAGAATGAGTGAGTCAAGGTATGTATGAATAGAATAAATTGGGGAGTTGTCTGTTTTTTCTTGACTACTAACCATGTATTTCATGTGTGTTTCCCTATATAGTCTTCTTGGTTGACTAAAGACAGGGATGGTTGCATAAGTCATATCCATCTGGAGGGTACCTTGGAGTTTAGCACCTCATGAACTTGAAAGGAGCATGCCATATTTAGGAGGTATATCAACCACTACAATGTCCATCACTAAGCTCTTAGCTGGAATTTGTGCTAAGTTTACACATAAATATTTGATTAGGCCTAGACAATTAACGCTATTGGAATCAAAAGAGTATAAATCCTTGTATGGTCTAGTATTTCAAGGCCTAGTCTTTCCATTACTACTTTAGGCATAAGGTTATGGGAGGCTCCTGAGTCAAGCATGGCATTGTGTAAAATCTTATCATGGATGTTTAGACTAACATAAAAGGGAGGTACACCTCCTTCTTGAAATTTTTCTTCTACTTCTGGTCCAAACAGAAGCTCATGTTTGTCATCAGTCACATTGACAGAATCAATTTGTTCTCCTCTGTTTAGAGCTCTTAAAAGTTGGGTTTTATATACATCTTGGGTGACTAATTCAGTGAGAGGAACCGAGATTCTGTTTTTAGCAATTTCACTCTCTATGCTGAAAGGTATCTGAGTTTTTAACATGTTTAAATCAGCCTTCTTAGTCACTGTTTTCTTAGCAAAATCAACTTGCTGGTTTTTATTATGGAAAACAGTTAAAATGGTTTTAATAGGAGCATTAGCTGAGTTTCTAGTGCTACTTTGGTTAGCACTAGGTTTGTCATAATTTTGGGTGTTTTTTCATTTGTTTTTATCAGAACTTTCAGCCATTGTTTTATTGTTTTCTGCTGTCTTTTTAGAAATGTTTTCAGGATTGTTCCTAGCAGAAATTTCAGAGGTTTTCTTTTTGGGAGTGTCTTGATTCTTTTTACTCCTCAGGTCATATTGTTTGTGAACTTCCATTATAGCATTTTCAAAGCCTTGTTTATAATCTTCAGATTCTGGGCTTTCCTCATCATAGGGTGTGTATATTCCTTGTTCTTATTTAGTGAGGAAAACAATATCCTCATTGTTTACTCCCAATAAGTTTATGTGATATTCCTCTATTTCTTCAATCACTCCCTCATCCTCATCAACATAGTTTTTTTGGAAAGGAGGTCAGACTTGCTGATCAAGGCCTCTTTGTCTTATTTGAGGGGGATTCCTTCTTAAGTTTTGGTTCTAATTTTGATTTTTATTTTGAGGAGCTATTTGGTTCTCTTTAGGATAAGCTCTCTCATTCATGTTTATTCTCTCCATCATCCTTTCCATGGTTCTAACCAAGCTATCAATTTTGGAATCTGATGTGGAGGTGCCAGCTTCATCTTTGTAGGTAACATTTTTATCTTCTTTCAATCTAGCCCTTCTAGCATTAAGGTTAGCTTCTACACTTACTGCCCCTTTCTGCATGTCTTCTAATGTCAGGGGTTCTCTCTCCCTTAATTGGTAACACATGTCTAGGTCAAATCATTCAGGAAAATTTATTAAGGCTAAGCCTTGTGGTTGTTTCATTTGTGGAGGGAGTAAATTATAAACACTATTGAATCTAGTGCAATAATCTTGGACACTCTCTCCAGCATTTATTTTAAGATCATTGTATTTTGACATGATTTGAAGGGGGTTTCTCCTGACTTCCCATTTGTTTAAAAATAATTGATGGAAAGCATGGAGGTCGTTGATACTATTAGGGGTTAAGCCTTTAAACCATTTTCTTGCTTCTCCCCCTAAAATTTGAGCAAACATTCTAAGTGTAAGAGTTTCATCATCTATTTCTTGTCTGTCAAAGTAGTCATTCATTTTGTCAAAATGTTGTTGAGTTGTAGTAGAACCACTAGCATCATATAATGGAATCTTGGACTGATAGTCCGGTGGCAGAACAACTAGAGGTAAAGGAAGGACTAAGGGAGCATACCATGTTTCCATGATATGAACTTGTGGAAACAATGGAGGATTAACTGGTGGAGGAAGGTGATGAAGTGGAGTGGCTTGAATAGTGGGTGTATGTATGGGTGTAGCTAAAGTACTGGGACCAACTAAGTGATGTTGCACAGATCTAGGATGAGAGAAGCCGAAGTTATGGAGAAAATGGAGATCAGGAGGAGTGGAAGGAGAGGCTTCTCTACTACTACTTTGTTGTGAATCTACAAGCTCAAGGTTTACTTGGTCTATACTACTTTGTGACTTAGTTCTAGATAGGCTTCTTATATGAGGTAAGTCAACTTGGGTATTTTGCAAGTTTATAAGGTTTTCAGGGACTAAACTCTCTCTTAAAATGGGTCTAACAATAGTTGGGTTTTTAGGTGTAGGAGACTTCCTAAGAATGCTTTCAGGATTTTCAACTATTGCAGGAGGATTTGGGTCAGGATGGGATATAGTATGGATCCTTCTAGAAGCCAAGATTTTGGACCCAATAGGTCAAAAAGGGTTTTAGAGATATAACAGTCTTAAGAGACAAACCAAACTATAAAAGAGATGCTTAATCCACCAAGTATTCTTGATTGGGTATTTTTTTAATGTTTTGATGATAGGCTAAGTTTCTCAGTGGAGTCAATGAGAATTAGTGGAGTCACCAGGTGGAGGATTTTTACTTGTCTTATAGGACTGGTTGTTGTCCACCATCAACAATCAGGAACCGATCTTGGCTGACACTTGATTCATTTTTAAACTAATGAGGTTTTCTGAGTTTTGAGTGAATATGAAATGTTTACTGCTCAATTTCCCCAGTATGGTCGCCACTATTTTGGATCCCTGTGATTTGCAAGAATGGAAAAACAAACACTGCAGGGGCTACATCAGAACTACTTTGGAATCCTAGGGCCTAGCCTTCCTCGATTCAGAGAGGGATCTCTCTAATTAAGGTGTTTTTGATTGATTTATCTTTGTGCTCTTTGTTTAAGATTTTAGGCTAGTTATGAAGTTCTAAGGACTTGTTTTTGTTTTGGTTGGATTAATTGAAAAATTGAAGGATTAATGTTGTGACTGATTGAGAGAATGTTTCAGCTGAACAAATAGAATATGCGAAGAAATAAATTCATTGGGCAATGGAGTCATACACGGAATTAATTCTTCATCAACTCTGCAAGGTCTTTCATAGGGCAAGCTAACTATATCAAATGGATTCTTTAGATTAGGTTGTGATATCAAAGTTATGAATGCAACAAAGATATAGTTAGTTAAGAATCTTCTTGCTCTAGTTAAACAAGAAAATCCTTTCAAAGTAACTGTTTGGAGCAAGTCAAAGGGCAGGGCAAACAATAATCCTCTTTGGACAAGATTTAATAAGAAAAATTCTAAGACAACATTCCATTAATTCAAGAACTACTTTCAGACAAAGAAAACATATAACATAACAATAAGAGTGGTCTAAGATCAAACAAAAATAATCTAATCTGCTTTTGAAAAACTCTTGAAAGAATCTTCAAAGCAACATTTCAAGGCAGTCCAGAGGGCAGGGCGTACCTTAAACCTCACTGGTTCAGACTCTAATAAGTACACTTTAAAGAAAGGTCTTGAAAATAATATCTCAAGTCTTACTCAAAAGAACATGGGCTCACCATACTTTCCTTGGTTTCACTCTATTAAATAATTCTTAAGACAACAAGCTAGATAAAATTAGAAGGTAATTAAGAATCTCCCAATCAAACCTTGCAGAAGAAAACATGAACATAAAGAACACAGACATAAATAGGGTGCTGAAACAGCAAATCCTAATCTAAAACTTCTGCTTCTTTATCAGAGAAAGATGAATATAATGTAAAACATAAGAAGAAACAATAACAATTAGGAAAACTTCACCATTGATATAGCTCAAGTATCCAGTGAACATGCTTGTATTATTGATGATCAAACCAGTTAGAATGCTCAAGGTACAATGTCTCTATGCAACTCAGAGCTTTCTTCAATTCAACCTAACACTCCTCAATTAGCTAAGCAACAGAAATCAGTCCAACAACCATCAAGTAACCAACATTTACAACGAGGCTCATATGCAATATTTATATGCAAAATGAGGAGGTGCTACTAAGATAGGGTGTTTAAATGTTATTTATTACAGAGTTAATGATTTTTGACCTTTGAGACCATGCAAGGCCAAAGGCAAAAATATCTGAAAGAGTTACTCTGAATAATAACTTCTGTATTAACATCTAAGTTAATTAGGCTGAAATATTTGACTTCTAAGGCTTGGTAATAACTTTGTAATAACTGTTGAATCTGCTTCAAAATATCTCTGACTGAGTAATAACTGCTTAATGCCTTTATGGAAAGAAATAATGCTTGTAGGTGGCAAATTTGTCTTTGGAGAAATAATTTATCCTTTGTTGAGTAATTCGAAGTTGGATTTGGGTAATCTGTCCTTGTTTTAGTCATCAATCTTTTGTATTAGGCCTTTAACCTCGATTTACTTTAATATTATACATCACTATCCTTTATCCTTTGTTCTGCTTTATAACTGTTTTGTCCATCTAGCCTTCATATTTAAACCTTTGTTCTTTTATCTTTAATTACTGCTTTAAAGGGCTAATTCTCTGTTTTGTTCTTTAATTTTCAATTAGCCCTTTTAATATTCTGTTCTTCATTTTCCTCTTTTTTTCTCTGACAGTATCTATTCTCTGTATGCAAGGAATGTTTCTTCATGGTCCAAGGGCTATAACCCATCAATGATCATGATTCATCGACGGATTAACCCTTATGCAGGCTCCCCTTGTTCTTTTGCATGAATTCACCTCTCGGATCGTCAACCAGAGGCTTAATTTGTCACTTTTTGACTGTGGGAGGAAATTTTTGGGCCTTTGTCCGCCATTAATCCTGCAACAAACAAATAAATATTAATTTTTAAAAACCTGCGGAGGGGGGTAACAACTGTATTTTTTGGGTTTCTGGCACTGGGGAGTGATTTACAGAGGAACAGAGGGTTGAGGGGAATGATCTTGGGGGCAAGTTAACGAAGAAATGCAAGCGAGGGTGAGGAAATTTGAATTTTGGCATGCAGAGGGGGAAAGGTGGTTTTCACATGGGCTACAGGTGGTAAGCGGTATCGGGCGATGGGAGTGCGATACCAAAAATTGGCCGCCATGTGTCTGGGCCAATACCACCAATTTTGCATGGGAGGAGGGCGTTAAACTTCGGCGCCGAAATCTACGCGACATGCGATCTGGACTGTTAGATCTTGGGCGATAAGATCTACGGTGCGGGCAGCATTATGAAGCGGGGTGTGAGTTTGGTAAGGGGGGAAGTGGAGTACAGGTGGCGGACGATGGTTGGGGTGTGGAGATTAGAGTGGAAAGTGGGGCCGGGTGATGACATAAGAAATTTTTTCGGGTAGCGGGGAGACGGGTTAAGAGGTGGGATGAGGGGTGGTGAAATAAGGGTCGTTCGATGAGGACTTATGATTTGAGATCAGTTGCGGGGATTGGTTAGGAAGAAAAATAAAGAAGGCAGGATTGAAGTGAGAATGACCCACCTTAAATACTTTTCGAAGGTTTTGAGTGGATTTTTTACAAGGTTGGGGGCTTAAATAAAATGAAAAACGGAGGCATATTTGTATGGGGAAGGGGCTGGGGAATAGGCGAAAGGGGATGGTCCCATTGGGGTAGAGGGGACCGGAGGTTGAGAAGGAGAGGGACTTAAGGAAATAGCAGCAGGTCATGGTTTTAGGGTCACTTGGGCAAAAGGGCTGGGGCTTAAGGCTGAAAAAGGGCTTAAGGCCTATATGTAAAAAGTGGGTTTTTCGCAGAAAAACAGAGTTTTTATGTGCTTTTTAAGGGTTTCGATAGGGTTAAATCAAAGCTTAAACAATGTAAGGATGGATTTTACATTGTTTAAGGGTTTTTAGACAAAAATGATGAATGAGGGAGGATTTTTAGGGATTTTTGAAAGGAGAAGAAGGGAGATGAAATGAGGGTGTTAATGAAATGGTGTATGAGTTAAAAAAGGCAAAAAATGGAGTTTTCTTTAGAGCAACAGGGTGAAATTTTAATGAGGCATGAAGATAGGAAGGCTTATTGAGAAATAGTCATTTTTAGGATGATGAAGGCAATGAGGCCTCTAAAGATAGTTGATGGTAAAATGATGCTATCTTTAGGTGCTTGTAGAACATCCATAGTCATCTAGTGAAATCTGTAGAATACAGAAGGATAATAGTGGCCCCAGCTGGGGTGGGCAGCTCCTTTAGAAGGTGTCAAGAACCTTGGAAGATAAATCTTTGGAAGAAGTAGACCAGTGCCTTGATTTGCACCTTGACAGACCTCCTTTATCTTGATGATTTGCTGCTTTGAGGAAGTGATCTGCAGTATCTGATTCATAACATGATTAATTCCAACTCAACCTCTACCTACCCATCACACTAGTTCTAAAATTTTTTCTTCTTCTTTGAGTGCATTTGGACTATCAACTCTTTGACATTTTATTTTTGAAAACATAAATAAACTATCTATTCTTATCCTTATACCAGTGCCTTGATTTGCATTTTGACAGACCTCCTCTATCTTGATGATTTGTTTCTTTGAAGAAGTGATCTGCAGTATCTGAATCATAACATGATTAATTCCAACTCAACGTCTACCTATCCATCACACTATTTTTAACATTTCTTCTTCTTCTTTGAGTTAATTTGGACTGCCAAATCTTTGACATTTTTATTTTTGAAAACAGAAATAAACTATCTATTCCTATCCTTATTTCTTCCAAGATTTCAGATTAACCTGTTGAACTCTTTTATTTTCTACCTAAACTCCATGGCTGCCAAGATTAAACTGTTTGGCAGTCTTTATTCTCTAATCTAAAAACATGAAATTGAAAATATAACCAAATCAGGATTAGACAGTCTAATTTGTTATAAGTAGTGGTACTTTGTGCAAATCTGCATACATAATTTATTTTGCAGAAATTTCAACACAAAACTTGGAGGGCTGAAATTTTGAATTTTCTTTTTATCCCTCTCTTCTTTCTTGGTTCATATTTTGAGCTTTGGAATCAATTTCTAATCTAATCTAGTCTATTGATAAGCCAATTTTAGACAGTTTGGAAAATCCTCATTCACTAACCTATTAGCAGAAATTTAAATCATGGTTCAAATCAAGATTAGACTGTTTGATTAACCATGGTTGTGGCATTGGAACAAACTGCACACAAACATTATTTGTATAAAAAGAAAATCTAGACAGAGAAGGCTATGATTCGCCATTAGTAATGCATCCTTATCTCTCTCTTTGGTTTTGTTTAAGCATGTAGAACCAACATCTTTTCATTCCCTAATCTATCCTTTTGATAAGTCAAGTTTGAAATAATCTTGAAAATAATTATTTCTACTAACTTATCAACATAAATTTAAAGCATGTTCATCCATGATTAGGCTAGATGACTGAACAAGGTATCATTTTTGAACCAGTAGTGGCATTTAGACTTGCACACTTTCATCAGTACTATTTTTTGGGTATGGGGCTGTACCTTTTCTTTTTCTGCCATCTTTTTATTTGTTTTTTCTATTTTTTGTACTTATCTTTTCTCTATTTTTTCTTTAAAAAATGTTATATATAGTGGATAAAGCTTTAAAATTGTCATTATTAATGGAAATAATGTTTGAGCATCCTACCATTGACAGGACCTCCATCCATTTCCTGTAAGAAAATTGCATTTTTTCCTCTGGCAGAATGGATAATATAAGGCGCTTTCCACAGATTTTCAAACTTACCATGTTTCCCTTTGTCTTCTCTCCTAGAATCCCATTTGAGCACTTTGTCACCAATGTTGAAATTATTTTCCTTTGTCCTTCTATCAAATAACTTCTTGATGTTTTCTTGCACTTGCTGTGTTCTGTTATAGACTTCCTCTCTTGTTTGTTGCAACCGTATGGTCTCATTTATCCTTCTTATCATGTCATTTTCTTCAGATTGTACCTCTTGGATTAGCTTCATGACTGGTACTCCTAAGCTTGTTGGAAAAATTTCATCTGCTCCATAAACTAGCTGATAGGGAGACATTCCAATGGATTTCTTGCATGTTAATTTGTCAGACCATAACACATGTACTAGCTTGTTGTGCCATGACTTCTGATTTCCCTCCAACAACTTCTTGATGATGTTTATTAGACTTTTGTTTGAAGATTCTGCCGACCCATTACTCTGAGGGTAATAAGCTGTGGAATGACCCAATGTGATCTGATATTTGTGGAAAAATTCCACCATCCTTTTGGATCTAAAGGCCAATGCATTGTCAGTGATAATCTTTCTAGGACACCCAAATCTAGACAAAATATGGTTTTCAAGGAATTTAGTGATGACTAGATCAGTGGCAGTTCTAGAGGGGATGGCCTCTATCCATTTTGTAAAGTAATCAGTGGTTGTGAGGATCCATCTATGTTGGGCAGATGAAGAAGGATGGATTTCCCCAATGAATTCCAAGCCCCACTGTTGAAAAGGAGCTTCAATAGAGATAGGATGCAGAGGTAAGGGTAAGATTTTTCTTTTGCCTTCAAATTTTTGACACTGGTGGCAGCCAACTACCAATTTATGGATATCTTGGAAGAGGGTGGGCCAATAGTAGCTAGCTTTGAGGATTTTGTTTATAGTTGTCTTCCAATAGAGGTGGCCTCTACATTCCCCTTCATGAAACCCATGTTTGATCTTCTCTGCATCATTCTCAGGCAAACATTTAATAAATAGACCACTAGCATTTTTCCAATATCACCATTTATCTATAATGCAGTAATTTACAACTTTTAACTTTAGAAATCTTGCATTTGTTTTAGATAAACCAGGAGGAACGTTAAGATAGAAGAGCACATATAAAATATCAGCATACAAAAGTGAATTTAGCAATACTTCTTCAATAGGAGGGGTTGTGCATTCTTCTTGTTCTTCTAAAACATCAACCATGTTCATATCTAAGGCTTTGAGGTTTGATTCAGCCATAAGTTTTGCAAGTCCTTGTCCTTTTGTCAGTTTAGTGGGTCTGATTTCTAAGTCATATTCTAATATAACAACAATCCACTTATCTCTTTTTCCATCAAGGTCTTGTGTTAAAATTTCTTTGAAAACTGTGTGAGGGACAAATGCAAAGATGTGTGAGTGTAAAATGTAAACTATGAAGTATTTCAAGGCTTTGATCAAGGCAAAAGCCTATTTTTCCATTATATTATATTTAAGAGGATCATCTCTTAAATCCTTGCTGAAAAATTCAATGGGCTGCTCTTGTCCCTTTATGTTTTTCTGTATTAGGACAACAACAACTGTGTGTTCTGATGCAAAGGAGAAAATGAAGAAATTCTTTTTTAAATCAGGGCTAATGAGAACTGGTGCTTGAGTGAGTGCTTTTTTAACCAGTTCAAAGGATTTCTTTGCTTCAATGGTCCATTTAACTCACGTTTCCCTTTTTAGCATGTTTGTTATGTTTCTAAGGATTTCAACGAGGTTTGGTATGAAAATTCTTACGAAATTAACCTTTCCAATGAAATATTGTAGTTCTTTGATGTTTCTAGGTTGGCTGATTTTCAATATGCCTTCAATCCTTTTTGGGTCTATTCTTATTCCCTCTTCAAATATAATGTGGCCTAGAAGCTTACCTTCTTGGAGTCCAAATAAAGTTTTCTTGGGGTTTAAGGATAGACCATACTTTCAGCATTTCTCAAAGAATCTTCTTAAGTGAGAGAGGTGTTCTTCATCTGTTTTGAAATAGACAGTGATGTCATATAAATATATCACAATGAAGAAACCTATCTCTTCTGAAAAAGCAATATCCATGGCTCTTTGGAATGTGGCACCAGCATTCATTAAACCAAAGGGAATTTTCGCATACATGAAAGTACCCCAAGGTGTAGTAAAGGTTGTTTTAATTTGATCATCAGGATGTACCAGCACTTGGTTATAACCTGAAAAGCCATCTAGTAGAGAAATTATTTTAGAACCCACTACCCTTTGCAAAATATGATCCATTTTGGGTAATGGGTAGTTTTCCTTTAAAGAGGCTTTGTTTAAGTTTCTAAAGTCTATGAAAAGCATTATTTCTCCTGTTTTATTTCTCACATATACAACATTGGATACCCAGTCTAAATATCTCACTAGGACTATGATTCCATCATTATACATTTTCTTGATTTCTTTCTCAACCAGGGGTAATTGCACAGGGTTTATTCTGCTCAATTTTTGTCTAAAATGTTTCTAGTTTTCTTTGAGGGGTATCTTACGCTGGATTATCTCTGTATCATATGATTTTAAGTCCTCATAACTCCAAGCAAAAACATCAGAAAATTCTCTAAAAAGCTCAAGATATTTTAGTTTTATATGAGCTGGCAGTGTTTTGGATAATTTAATCATTTTGGGCTTTTCTTTACTACCTATATTGCACTCTTCTACTTCAGTTTCAGTGGGTTCCATTTTTGGATTTTTAGCAACATCATTAAAGTCAAACAATTCTTCTAGAGGCACCAATCCCTTTGGCAAGCTATCAGTGTGAGACTTCAACACTTCAAAATCTTCTTGTTCTAAATTAGTGCTCAGTTTTGTTTGTTGTGGGTGTTCTAGATTTATATCAGCAATGTTAGGAGTTTCTTTTTCATAAGATTTTTCCTCAGTGGGACAGTCTTCTTCATACTTTGAGTTTGAATTGGCCATTTCAAACCCATTTCTGGACTGTAGGAAATCCTCTATTTGTTTATCTTCTTCAACGACTTGCCAATATTTGATTTTTTCAAGGACTGTTGGTCTATATTTAACTTGGACTGTGTATTTTTTTCTCTCATAAGGTTTTTGACATGTACTAGCAGCAAAGGCTAAACCATTGGCAAGAATGTTTTGGTTTCTAGGGACAAAGTTAAGCTCATATTCTGTGAATTTTTTCAAGAGGTCAACAACATCATCTCTATATGCTTGCAATCTTGGATGCTTGGCAGTATATTCTCCATTTACTTGTTTGATAATCAATTTTGAATCTCCATGAATAGTTATCCTCTTGGCTCCTAGTTTTCTCAATAATTGTAGTCCTAAGAGGAGAGCCTCATATTCAGCTATGTTATTTGTGCGTTGAAATTTTAGTTTATATGAATGGTCCTCAACATGATTATTTTCTGTGTTAT
The DNA here is from genome assembly GCA_034641835.2 of Pinus albicaulis. NCBI lineage: Eukaryota > Viridiplantae > Streptophyta > Pinopsida > Pinales > Pinaceae > Pinus > Pinus albicaulis. The sequence goes on along the minus strand of CM076583.1, from coordinate 322,743,172 downwards.
GTACCCATATGCATGCTCCTGAACCAGTTTTTCTACAAGATCCATCAAAAATCATACTCCAAATAGGTTCATGCTCAGATTTATCATTAAAGTCATTTGTATCCTCTTTTTCTTGTTTTTAATAGTTGCCACTAAGTTTTTCTTTAAGGTCTACACTATGTTTAGTTTTGTCTTGTTCCTCATGGTTTTCATTGTGTTGAGGATTTTCTATTTGTTTCTCATGGACAACATTATGTTGGCGACTGATTTTTTGCCTAGGTTCTTCCTTGCGTTTGCTGTAATTTTATGAATTAGCAAAATTTTTTGGCCCTTTCTCCTTTCCTCCCTCTTTTCCTATTATTAGTTTGTCATATACTTCTTCTTTCTCATTAAGATTTTCATCATTGTAAAAAATGAATGGGTCAAGGTCTGTGTGAATAGAATAAAGTGGGGAGTTGTTTGGTTTTTCTTGACTACTAACCATGTATTTCATGTGTGTTTCCATGTATAGTCTTCTGGGTTGACTAAAGATAGGGATGGTTGCATAAGTCATATCCATCTGTAGGGTACCTTGAATTTTAGCACCCCATGACCTTGAAAGGAGCATGCCATATTTAGGAGGTATATCAGCCACTAAAATGTCCATCACTAAGCTATTGGCTGGTATTTGTGCTAAGATCACACGTAAATCTTTGATTAGGCCTAGAAATTTAACTCTACTAGAATAAAAAGAGTATAAATCCTTGTATGGTCTATTTATTTCAAGGCCTAGCCTCTCCATCACCACTATAGGCATAAGGTTGTGGGAGGATCCTGAGTCGAGCATGGAATTGTGCAAAATCTTATCATGGATGCTTAGACTGACATAGAAAGGAGGAATACCTCCCTCTTGAAATTTCCCTTCTACTTCTGGTCCAAATAGAAGCTCAGGCTTATCATCAGTCACATTGATAGAATCAGTTTGTTCTCCTATGTTTAAAGCTCTCAAAAGTTGGGTTTTATATACATCTTGGGTGACTAACTCAGTAAGAGGAACATGGATCTTGATTTTAGCAATTTCACTCTCTATGCTGAAAGGTATCTGATTTTTTAATATGTTTAAATCAGCCTTCTTAGTCATTGTTTTCTCAGCAAATTTAGCTTGCTGGTTTTTATTATGGACAGATGTTATAACAGTTTTTCTAGGATCAATAGCTAAGTTTCTAGTGCTACTTTGGTCACCACTATGTTTGTTATGATTTTGGGTGTTTTTTCCTTTGTTTTCATTAGAACTTTCAACCATCATTTTTTTATTTTCTACTGTCTTTTTAGGAATGTTTTCAGGGTTATTCCTAACATAAATTTCAGAGGTTTTCTTTTTGGGAGTGTCTCGACTCTTTTTACTCCTAAGGTCATATTTTTTGTGTACTTAAATTATAGCATTTTCAAATTCTTGTTCGTAAGCTTTAGATTCTGGGCTTTCCTCATCATAGGGTGTATATATGCCTTGTTCTTCTTCAGTCAGGAAAACAGTATCCTCATTGTTTACTCCCAATAAGTTTATGTGATCTTCCTCTGTTTCTTCAATCACTCTCTCATCTTCATTAGCATAGTTTTTTTGGAAAGGAGGTCTGACTTGCTAATCAGGGCCTCTTTGTCTTATTTGAGGGGGATTCCTTCTAAAGTTTTGGTTCTAATTTTTATTTTTATTTTGAGGAGCTGTTTGGTTTTCCTTAGGATAAGCTCTCTCATTCATGTTTATTCTCTCCATCATCCTTTCCATGGTTCTAACCAAGCTATAAATTTTGGAATCTGATGTGGAGGGTCTAGCTTCATATTTGTAGGTAACCTTCTTTTCTGCTTTCAATCTAGCCCTTCTTGCATTTAGGTTAGCTTCTACACTTATTGCCCCTTTCTGTGTGCCTTCTAATGTGAGGGGTTCTCTCTCCCTTAATTGATAACACATGTCTGGGTCAAATCCTTCAGGGAACTTTATTAAGGCTAAGTCTTGTGGTGATTTCATTTGTGGAGGGAGTGCATTATAAACACTATTGAATCTAGTGCAGTAATATTGGACACTCTCTCAAGCATTTCTTTTAGTATCATTGTATTCTGATAGGATTTGGAGGGCGTTTCTCTTGAGTTCCCATTTTTTTAGGAATAATTGATGGAAAGCAGGGAGGTCATTGATACTATTACAGGTTAGGCCTTTGAACCATTTTCTTGCTTCTCCCCCTAAACTTTGAGAAAACATTCTAAGTTTAACTATTTCATCGTCTATTTCTTGTCTGTCAAAGTAGTCATTCATTCTGTGCACATGTTGTTGAGTTGTGGTAGAACCACTAACATCATATAATGGAATCTTGGAATGATATTCTGGTGGCAGAACAACTAGATTTAAAGGAAGGACTAAGGGAGCATACCATGTTTCCATGATATGAACTTGTGGAAAAAGTGGAGGATTAACAAGTGGAGGAAGGTGATGAAGTGGAGTGGTTTGAACAGTGGGTGTAGCTAAAGTACTTGGAACAGCTAAGTGATGTTGAGCAGATTTAGGATGAGAGAAGCCAAAGTTATGGATAAAATGAAGATCAGGAGGAGTGGAAGGAGAGGCTTCCCTGCTACTACTTTGTTGTGAGTCTACAAGATCAATTTTTATCTGGTCTATACCACATTTTGATTTGGTTCTAGATAAGCTTAATATATGAGGTAAGTCAACTTGGGTATTTTTCAAGTTTATAAGGTCTTCAAGGAAATAACTTGCTCTATGGATTGCTCTATCAATAGTTTGGTTTTTAGATGTAGGAGACTTCCTAAGAATGCTTTCAGGATTGTCAACTATTGGAGGAGGATTTGGGTCAGGATGGGATCTAGTATGGATCCTTCTAGAAGCCAAGATTTTGGACCCAACATGTCAGAAAGGTTTTTAGAGATATAACAGTCTTAAGACACAAACCAAACTGTAGAAGAGATACTTAATCTACCAAGTATTCTTGACTGGGTATTGCTAAATGTTTTGATGATAGGGTAAGTATCCCAGTGGAGTCAATGAGAATTAGTGGAGTCACCAAGTGGAGGATTTTTACTTTTATTATAGGACTGGTTGTTTTCCACCATCAACAATCAGGAACCAATCTTGTTTGACATTTGATTCATTATAAAATAATGAGGTTTTCTGAGTTTTGAGTGAATTTGAAATTTTTATTACTCAGTATTCCCAAGTATGGTCACCACTATGTTGGATCCCTATGATTTGCTATATTGGCAAGAACAAACACTACAGGGGGCACATCAGAACCACTTTGAATCCTAGGACCTAGCCTTCCTGGATTCAGAGAGGGATCTCTCTATTGAAGTGTCTAATTGATTTATCTTTGTGCTCTTTGTTTTAATATTTTAGGCTAGTTATGAAGTTCTAAGGACTTGTTTTGGTTTTGGTTGAATTAATTTATAGATTGAAGGATCAATGGTGGGACTGATGAGAGAATGTTTCAGCTGAACAAATAGAATGTGAGTAGACATAAATTAATTGGGCAATGGATTCATAAAAGGATTTCATTATTCATCAACTTTGCAAGGTCTTTCATAGGGCAAGCTAACTATATCAAGTGGTCTTTAGATTAGATTGAGATATGAAACAATAAGAAGTTGCGAAGGCAACAAAGCTATAGTTAGTTAAGAATCTCCTAGCTCTACTTAGACAAGAAAATCCTTTCAAAGTAACTGTTTGGAGCAAGTCAAAGGGCAGGACAAACCATAATCCTCTTTGCACAAAATTTAATAAGAAAACTTCTAAGACAACAATCCAGTAATTCAAGAACTACTTTCAGATAAAGAAAACATGTAAGATAACAGTAGAGAGGTCTAAGCTCAAACAGAAATAATCTAATCTACTTTTGACAAACTCTTAAAATACTCTTCAAAGCAACATTTGAAGACAGTCCAGAGGGCATGGCACACCATAAACCTCACTGGTTCAGACTCTAATAAGTATACTTTAAAGAAAGGTCCTAAAAAAAATATCTCAAGTCTTACTCAAAGGAACATGGATTCACCATAATTTTCCTTGGTTTCACTCTATTGAATCATTCTCAAGACAACAATATAGATATAACTAGAAGGCAATTAAGAATCTTCTAATCAAACCTATGCAGAAGAAAACATGGACATAAAGAATACAGACAAAAAAACGGTGCTGAAACAAAAAATCCTAATCTAAAACTCCTGTTTCTTTATCAGAGAAAGATGAACATAATGGAAGACATAAGAAGGAACGATAACAATTAGGAAAAATTCACCATTGACATAGCTCAAGGATCCAATGAACATGCTTGTATTATTGATGATCAAACCAATTACAATACTCCATGTACAACAACTCTATGCAACTCAAATATTTCTTCAATTCCGTCTAACACTCCTTAATTAGCTCAGCAAAAGAAATTAGTCCAAAAAACATCAAGTAACCAACATTTACAGTGAGGCTCATATGCACTATTTATATGAAAAATGAGGAGGTGCTGCTAAGCTAAGGTGTTCACATGTTATTTATTACAGAGTTAATTTGTTTTTACCTTTGAGACCATGCAAGGCCGAAGGGAAAAATATTTGAAAGAGTTACTCTGAATAATAACTTGTTCCTTAACTTCTAAGTTAATTTAGCTGAAATATTTGACTTTTAAGGCTTTGTAATAACTTGTGTAATAACTGTTGAGCTGCTTCAAAATATCTTTGACTGAGTAATAACTAGTTGATTTCTTTATGGAAAGAAACAATGTTGTAGGTTGCAATTTTGTCTTTGGAGAAGTAATGGCTCCTTTGTTGAGTAATTCGTAGGTGTCTTTGGGTAATCTGCCTTGTTTTATTCATCAATCTTCTGTATTAGGCCTTTAACCTTGATTTAACTTTGATATTATGCATCGTTGTCTTTTATCCTCTGTTCTGCTTAATGACTTTTCTGTCCATTTGTCCTTTATCTTTAAGCCTTTGTCTTTCATCTTTAAAACATTGTTTAAAGGGCTAACTCTTTGTTTTGTTCTTTAATTTGCAATTATCCCTTTAAGCTTCCTATTCTTCATTTCCTCTCTGTTTGTATCTGTTCTTCATGTGAATGTAGGGTTTCTTCTTGGCAGAAGGGTTTATAACCCATCGGTGATCATGATACACCGATGGGTTAATTCTTTGGTGTGGATCGTTGGCCTTTTTAATATGTTTTTTGCCTCTAGATCGTCATCCAAAGGTTTTTCATCATTTAAATGTCTCTCTGAGAATTTATCCGCCATCGAACCTACAAAAACAAATAACAATTAATTTAAAACCAGCGGGATGGGGATTAAACTGCATTTCTGGGGTTTTTGGCTTATCAGAAGGTGTTTCTAGAGGAGAAAACAATGCAGAGGTGAGGAATTTTGGGTTTCAGCGTGTAGAGGAGAAAAGGTGGTTTTATAAAACCACCATGGTTTTTGCAGAAGGTATTGGTAGTTAGTGGTTTTGGGCTGAGATAGTGTGATACCATAAACTGGCTGCCACGTGTCTCGGGCTAAACTGCCCATTTCGCATGGACTAGGGCCGTTAAACCCTTTCATCAAAATCCACGCGAAATGAAATCTGGACCATCGGATTTCGAGGATTGAGATCGACTGTGCGGGTGGAGCCTGAAGATGGGTGTAGGTTTGACAGAGGGGAAAGTGGGGTACAGGTGGTAGACGGTAGTTGGAGCGTGGAGATTTTAGAGTGGAAAGTGGGACCAGGTGATGACGTAAGCACTTTTTTCGGGTAGCGGGGCTTGGTTATATGTAGGGTTTTGTTTATGCATGGGGGAGTATAGATGAATGCCGTTATATCGGGGGAGTGGGTTTCCGATCAATGGTGGGGACGCTCCGGTACAGGTGCAGGTAAGATAAGTAGGCGAGCCTACCCTTTATTTTATTTCAAAGGTTTTAAGGGGAGTTTTATAAGATTTGCGGGGGGGTTATATAACTAATGGGCATAGGTATTTTTGAATATGAGGAGGGGCTAATGGGTGAGCGGAAGGTCGAGGTCGCATGGGGGCTTAGGGCCGAAAGTGGCTTAAGGCCTATATATAAAAAAGTGGGTTTTTCATATAAAACAGAGTTTTTTAAGGGTTCCAATAAGCTAGAAAGTTAGGATAAAATAATGTAAAAGTGGGTTTTTACATTATTTAATGGTTTTCAGACCAAAATGATGAGTGAGGGAGGATTTTTAGGCATTTTTGAAAGGAGAAGAAGGGAGATGAAATGAGGGTGTTAATGAAATGATGAATGAGTCAAAATAGGCCAAAAATGGAGTTTTCTTTAGAGCAAAAGGGTGAACGTTTAATGAGAGATGAAGATAGGAAGGCTTAGTGAAAAACAATCAATACTTAGGATGACGAAGGAAATGAGGACTCTAAAGATAGTTGATGGTCAAATGATGCTATCTTTAGGTGTTTGTAGAACATCCATAGTCATCTAGTGAAATATATAGAATACAGGAGGATAACAGTGGTTCCAGCTGGGGAGGGCAACTCCTTTAGGAGGTGTCAAGAACCTCAGAAGATAAATCTCTAGAAGAAGTAGACCAGTGCTTTGATTTGCATTTTGATAGACCTCCTCTGTCTTGATGATTTGCTGCTTTGAAGAAGTGATCTGCAGTATCTGAATCATAACATGATTAATTCCAAATCAACCTCTACCTACCCATCACACTATTTCTAACATTTTTTCTTATTTTTTGAGTGCATTTGGACTAGCAACTCTTTGAAATTTTTATTTTTGAAAACAGAAATCAACTATCTATTCCTATCCTTATTTCTTCCAAGAGTTCAGATTAAACTGTTGAACTCTTTTATTTTCTACCTAAACTCCTTGGATGCCAAGATTAAACTGTTTGGCAGTCTTTATTCTCTAATCTAAAAACATGAAATTGAAAATATAACCAAATCAGGATTAGACAGTCTGATTTGTTATAAGTAGTGATACTTTGTACAAATCTGCATACAGAATTTATTTTGCAGAACTTTCAACACAAAACTTGGAGGGCTGAAATTTAGAATTTTCTTTTTATCCCTCTCTTCTTTCTTGGTTCAGATTTTGAGCTTTGGAACCAATTTATAATCTAATATAGTCTACTGATAAGCCAAGTTTAGACAGTTTGAAAAAATCCTCATTCAATAACCTATCAGCAGAAATTTAAATCATGGTTCAAATCAGGATTAGACTGTCTAATTAACCATGGTTGTGGCATTTGAATAAATTGCACACAAACATTATTTGTATAAAAAGAAAATCCAAACAGATAAGGCTATGATTTTCCATTAGTAATGCATACTTATCTATCTCTTCGGTTCTTTTTAAGCATGTAGAACCAACATTATTTCATTCCCTAATCTATCCTTTTGATAAGTCAAGTCTGAAATAATCTTGAAAATCATTGTTTCTACTAACTTATCAACATAAATTTAAAGCATGTTCAGCCATGATTAGGCTAGATGACTGAAAAAGGTATAATTTTTGAACCAGTAGTGGCATTTAGACTTGCACACTTTTAGCAGTACTGTTTTTTGGGTATGGTGCTGTACCTTTTCTTTTTCTGCCCTCTTTTTCTTTGTTTTTTCTATCTTTTGTACTTATCTTTTCTCTGATTTTTCTTTAAACAATATTATATACAATGGATAAAGCTTTAAACTTGTCATTATTAATGGAAATAATGTTTGAGCATCCTGCCATTGACAGGAACTCCAAAAAGTTCTATTCGATCCATTTCCTGTTAGAAAAATGCATTGTTGCCTCTCGCAGAATGGATAATATAAGGCCCTTTCCACAGATTTTCAAACTTACCATGTTTTCCTTTGTCTTCTCTCCTAGAATCCCATTTGAGCACTTTGTCACCAATGTTGAAATCATTTTCCTTTTTCCTTCTGTCAAATAGCTTCTTGATGTTTTCTTTCACTTGCTATGTTCTGTTATAGACTTCCTCTCGTTTTTGTTGCAACTGTATGGTCTGATATATCCTTCTTATCATGTCATTTTCTTCATACTGTACCTCTTGGATCAGCTTCAGGACTGGTACTCCTAGGCTTGTTGGAAAATTTGCATCTGCTCCATAAACTAGCTGATAGGGAGACATTCCAATGGATTTCTTGCATGTTAATTTGTCAACCCATAACGCATGTACTAGCTTTTTGTGCCATGACTTCTGATTTCCCTCCAGCAACTTCTTGATGATTTTTATTAGACTTTTGTTTGAGGATTCTGCCAACCCATTACCCTGAGGGTAATAAGCTGTGGAATGACCCAATGTGATCTGATATTTGTGGCAAAATTCCACCATCCTTTTGGATCTAAAGGTCACTGCATTATTAGTGATAATCTTTATAGGACACCCAAATCTATACAAAATATGGTTTTCAAGGAATTTAATGATGACTAGATCAGTGGCATTTCTAGAGGGGATGGCCTCTATCCATTTTGTAAAGTAATCAGTATCCATCTATGCTGGGTAGGTGAAGAAGGATGGATTTCCACAATGAAGTCTAGGCCCCACTGTTGAAAAGGAGCTTCATGTAATGTTCCTTTTTCAGAAACATTGTCAATCAACAAAGCAAATCTATTCCAGAGATAGATTGTAGGGGCATTTACTGGATTTGTCACCTTTGAACAAAGGATGAGCTCTAGAGGCTACCTGGCTCACTAGCAGACTCTGTCTATAGAGTGTTGTCAAGGGACAATATCCCTAAGAGGGAAAAACAACTAGATTGGGAATCTCTTAAGATAACCCCAACATTGCAACTACATCAATAACAAATACATCAAATAGGAAATAGCAGTGATTCATATACACATGAAATGTTGGAGAATCCAATGGCCATCATATTAAGACATAGTAGCAAATAAGTATACAAATCCTTGAGGGAATGATCACTCAAGAAAGGCATTGGAAGCCTCAAGAAACCTGTACATGAAAATGTGAAATACAATGCTGCATAGATAAAGCCCTAGGCCATGACTGCGCAGTTATATAAGGAACTGCTGCATAAATTATGGAAATACAAAGATATAACAATGTGGGCTCAAATAAATAAGGGGGAGAAAGATCTCAACCCCTGAAAATACATAACATCAATCCTCTAAAATGATTGGTTGGAATCTATACAAAAATACTATAATACAGAAATGTCGGAGTTGCAGTAGCAACTGCAACTCAAAAGATGGAAATACATGGAGAAGGCTGAAATGGCTGCAAAAAATGAAGTAATCTTCTCCAATAAAAATTTGAAGTGAAAGGTTGATCCTTTCACCCAAGACTTCCCCTCCAAGTGACTGTCAATCCCTCACAGCAAAAAGTCACCAAGTAGAACGTTTTCTAAGAGAGGGATTGCGCTACCAATGATGTAATGTGGTTGGCCTGATGCCAAATATGGTGGGATATGCTCAAGAACCACCTTTTCTGATCTCCCAAGGGATGGAACCTCCTTCCACTGGAAAAATAGCTCCGGATGGTGTATGGAAACCTCCCTAGCAACACCCAGCAACACTGCACAATATCTGCTGTAGAAACTGCACTGATGTAGATGGCTGAAGCTATGGCTTGAATGCCTGAATATGGGGAATGTAGTGCAATCCTCCATTATCTCCTCAAGAAGGAGAGGAATTCCTAAACAGGACTCCCTCGTGCCCGAAGGCACTGCAGCTCTGCTAAACAGCAAGAGGCAGCAATAAGTCTTCAAGACTCAAGATGTAAAATGATCAAAGATAATCTCAATGGCTGCCTTGCTCCTCTTTTAAACAAGTGAGCCTTCCCTCCATGGGCCCTAATTCAAATAAGGGTTTCCTTCCTCTAGAAGCTTCCCTCCTACGTTGTCCCACTTAGTGCTTTCCAACTCATGCCAACGCAGTTTGACTTGGTCAACCTTGGCCAAGCCTTTATGCAAAAACCTCCTTTCACACATGGAGGTGTGAAATCTAGCTCCAAACATGATCCTCTTTCATACTTAGAGGATTTTTATTCTCTAATCATGCAAAGAATGGGTCCCCTACCCATTTTATTCATCTCCTATAGAAAATTAACAAAAATTAATGTTCTATACAAATTTGGAACATTACAGTCCTCTCCTCTCAAAATATTGCTTGCCCTCAAGCAATTGCAAGGATGAATTGAGTTTATTTATACACTTCCTCCTATAGCATCCTTATGTGATGATATCCTCAAGAAAATGATGCCATATTAGCAATCAAGTCTCCAAACTGTCCCTCCAACATATGCAATCTAGCCTTGGGGTGAACATTCCCAAAATAGCTATCATATACAAAAAAATATCCATGAAGGAAAAAACGGCTATCTAAGGGCCTCCTTGAGGCATAATATCTGATATATAATGGGACTTCTCATCCCCATATGAATCTCTCATCCTCAAGCCATCAATCATGAGAAAAATAATAAGCTGCCTCCCAACAAGGCAACTCATGGAAAATCTCCCTCCACCTTGAGCTCCAGAAATGAAGGTGGGATAAAAATCTGATCATGGAAAGCAATATAACTTGCCCCATGCTGTCCTCTTCCAAAATTATGACAAGTGTGGAGTGTATGCTGATCCTGGGCTACAAAATTATTTCCCTCAAGTGGCAAAAATGAAGAGCAATCCTTCAAGGATTTCTCCTCTATCTTTGAAGAATGAGTTGCTCCAAGACATTTCACCCATGATGAATAGGACATGGTCATCATAGGATACCCCATGACATGTTTTCTGTAGGTGATACCATGTGAATCAAGGTACAATCAATGTCTCATAGGGTTACAATGCAATCTCACCCACTGTAGTTGCAGAAAATAGCATGGCAAGTACTGTACAAAAATATCACCTCTACTACTGAACAGTAAATAGATGAGTGAACCAGTAATACAAAATCAAATACATGCCCAAATATAAACAATGGATGGATCATCATACTCATGACCCTCCTCAAGAGAAATCAAATAGATGGTTGTGGTGGCCATGTCTCCTCTCATGTTCCCATTAGAACATGTAATGCAGAAAATATGGAAGTCCTCCCTCATCAAGGACACATTCATACCATGTGTCTCTCCTCTGATCATGTCCTCCATTAAGATAACATAAATATCAATCAAGTAGACCATACTCAGCAATAAAATGAGGCAATTACTGAAGGTTTCATGTTATACAAGGATGTACCAACAGTCTCCCAAGTGGTCACAACACAGTTTCCCAAACTGCTGCCTTGAGAAATGATATGGCAAGTTGTTTTTCAGCTCATGAATAATAATGTATGTCCTTACATATGGTAAGTGGCTGAATATGAATGCTGAACATACATGGAAGGTAACACTTTCCCAAGGCCATATAAAAGATGGCTGTCTCCATCACATGGTATGGCCCAATTTTTCTCATGGAGCAACATGAAAAATCTGCCCCTTTGAGAAGCCCTGCACTGCATCATAATGATAAGAGTATGTAAATCAGAAAAAGTACACACAAGAATCTTACCATAGGTTGGAAGTGAGATTATAGATGGATATATGCATGTGATCCTCCTCCCAAATGATAGCGCTGTGAGCTCATGCAAAAAGGCTCTTGCCCATGCCAACTTTGTTCCTTGACATGCTCCTTGTCAAGAACAACTCTGGTGATGCTACTGCAAATATGAAGCTTCTCCCAAGAGGGAAATGCCTCCCCATAAATACCAGCTAAGGAGTGATCCCCTTGCACTATGATATTTCCCTCCTCTACTCCTACAACACCATCAATCGGATGAGATAAAATCTGCTTGTGCTCTCTCCCATCAACCTCAAGCAACTCAAGTGCTTGCTGCCTCCTCATGCTCACATCATATGACTCATGTGATGAAGGTATCATGACTGATATATATGTAATATCAGCAATATGTATCCCTTCTCCTTGCTGCCAATGATGTAAACACCCTGCCACTTCTTCTCTTCTTTGGTACTCCTCCCTTGAGGGCTACCATTCTCCCAAACCAATTCTTGCTTTTTGCATTTCATGAGAGTTTGAAATGAAGCTCCTTGGAGACCCCTTAAGAAAGGCCTCTCTCCCATGACTATGTTGGACCTATGCGGATCCAAATGTGATGGAGGTGATGCCTCCTCTCCACCCATGTTCAACAGCGCTGTTGATTCCTCCAATGATGTAGCAACTGTCTTTTCCTCCGGTTCACAATTTGTTTCATGATTCTCCATGGAGGTGTCATGGTTCACTTCATCCTCCAAAAGTTCACACTCCAACCTTAAAGGCTAAATTCAACTCATCAAAAGTGTGTGAGGATGAGGGTTCATCTTCTCCTTGAACCCTTTGCATAGCACAGTGCAATCATGAGGCCCTAAAGTGGCCATGTGATTTGATCCTTGGACCTCTTCATATGAAATTCCACCATCCTTAAGATTAATTGCTTAAGTAAAATGTGGAACTTTTCTCATACCTTGGTGGATCTTGGGACCTTCTTGTGTGGCTTCAATGGCTTTTCCTCCAATGGATTCTTCATCCATAGATTTTGAAGGCTGCTCCCTCAAAGTTGTAGCAGCGTTGGTGCAATCCTCCTCCCATGGTGGTGTGAGCTTCTCTTCCTTTGTTCTTTCTCCATCAAAGGTTTGGATCAAACTTTGAGCAAAGACCGAAAAATAACTCACCCTTGAATGGACGAAGGGTTTGAACCACCAAACAGAGGTTTCCTCCTCCATGTGCAGCGTTTCCATCTCCACTTATTCTTTCTCTGCCACTAGATGCAACAATAAAAATGCCTCCATCTTCTTCTCCCAAGCTCTAGTTGAAGTAACCCCATCAAATGTAGACAATAGAAGCCTATTGCCTCTGATTTCTCTTTTTCCACAGGGCCTTCTATCCTCCATCTGTTGAATATACTGTGGGAATGCTGTAGCTCCCCTGAATGCCAGAGAATGGGGTTTATAGTCACCCAGGTACTTGCTTAAGATCTGAAAATACAAGCATATCCCATGCTGGTCTTCAAGAGAATAGGAAGTGCATGGACCTTCCTCTTCTTCCCTTTTATTCTCCTCCTCCTTAGGGAGGCTCTTCTTTATTCCAAAATTAGATGAGATCTAGCTCATCTTCTTCCTCATTCTCCTTTGAAATAAAACTCACAGGCTATGCCAAGTTTGATGCTCTAATACCACTGTAATGTTCCCTTTTCAGAAACATTGTCAATCGACAAAGAAAATCTATTCCAGAGATAGAATTTAGGGGCATTTACTCGATTTTTCACCTTTGAAAAAAGGATGAGCTCCAGAGGCTACTTGGCTCACTATCAGACTCTGTCTATAGAGTTTTTTCAGGGTACAATATCCCCAAGAGGGAAAAACAACAAGATTGGTAATCTCTTAAGATAACCCCAACATTGCAGCTACAGCAATAACAAATACATCAAATAGGAAATAGCAGTGATTCATATACACATGAAATGCTGGAGAATCCAATGGCCATCATATTAAGACATAGCAGCAAAAAATTATACAAATCCTTGAGGGAATGATCACTCAAGCAAGGCACTGGAAGCCTCAAGAAACCTGTACATGAAAATGTGAAATACACTACTGCATAAATAAAGCCGTAGGCCATGACTGCGCAGTTATATAAGGAAATGCTGCATAAATGATGGAAATACAAAGATATAACAATGTGGGCTCAAATAAAGAAGGGGGAGAAAGATCTCAACCCCTGAAAATACATAACATCAATCCTCTAAAAGGATTGGTTGGAATCTATACAAAAATACTATAATACAAAAATGTTGGAGTTGCAGTAGCAACTGCAACTCAAAAGATGGAAATACATGGAGAAGGCTGAAATGGCTACAAAAAATGAATTAATCTTCTCCAATAAAAATCTGAAGTGAAAGGCTGATCCTTTCACCCAAGACTTCCCCTCCAAGTGACTGTCATTCCCTCACAGCAAAAAGTCACGAAGTAGAACGCTGTCTAAGAGAGGGACTGCGATGCCAATGATGGAATGTGGTTGGCCTGATGCCAAAGATGGTGGGATATGCTCAAGAACCACCTTTTCTGATCTCCAAGGGATGGAACCTCCTTCCACTGGAAAACTAGCTCCAGATGGTGTATGGAAACCTCCCCAACAACACTGCACAATATCTGCTACAGAAACTACACTTATGTAGATGGCTAAAGCTATGGCCTGAATGCATAAATATGGGTAATGGAGTGCAATCCTTCATGAAATCCTCAAAAAGGAGAGGAATTCCTAAACAGGTTTCCCTTGCGCCCAAAGGCACTGCAGCTCTGCTGAACAGCAAGAGGCAACAACAAGTCTTCAAGATTCAAAATGTAAAATGATCAAATATAATCTCAATGGCTGCCTTGCTCCTCTTTTAAACAAGTGAGCCTTCCCTCCATGGGCCCTACTTCGAATTAGTGTTTCCTTCCTCTAGAAGCTTCCCTCCTACATTGTCCCACTTAGTGCTTTCCAACTCATGCCAACGCAGTTTGACTTGGTCAACCTTGGCCAAGCCTTTATGCAAAAACCTCCTTTCACACATAGAGGTGTGAAATCCAGCTCCAAACATGATTCTCTTTCATACTTAAAGGATTTTTATTCTCTAATCATGCAAAGAATGGGTCCCCTACCCATTTTATTCATCTCATATATAAAATTAACAAAAATTAATGTTCCATAAAAATTTGGAACACTACACTTCAACAGAGATAGGATGTAGAGGTAAAGGTAAGAGTTTTCTTTTTCCTTCAAAGATTTGACACTGGTGGCAGGCAACTACCATTTTCTGGATATCTTGGAAGAGGGTGGGCCAATAGTAGCCAGCTCTGAGGATTGTGTTTACAGTTGTCTTCCAATTGAGGTGGCCTCCACATTCCCCTTCATGAAACTCATGTTTTATCTTCTCTGCATCATTCTCAGGCAAAAATTTAAGAAATAGACCACTAGCATTTTTCCAATGTAACCATTTATCTATAATGCAATAATTTATAGCTTTTAACTTTAGAAATATTGCATTTTTTTTAGATAAACCAGGAAGAAAATTAAGATAGAAGAGCACATATAAAATATCAGCATACCAAAGTGAATTTAGAAATACTTCTTCAACAGGAGGGGTTATGCATTCTTCTTGTTCTTCTAAAACATCAACCATGTTCATATCTAAGGCTTTGAGGTTTGATTCAGCCATAATTTTTGCAAGTCCTTGCCCTTTTCTCAGTTTAGTGGGTTTGATTTCTAAGTCATATTCTAATATAACAACAATCCACTTACCTCTTTTGCCATCAAGGTCTTGTGTTAAAATGTCTTTGACAACTGTGTGAGGGAAAAATTCAATGATGTGTGAGTGTAAAATGTAAACTCTGAAGTCTTTCAAGGCTTTGATCAAGGCAAAATCCTATTTTTCCATTATATTATATTTAAGAGAAGCATCTCTTAAAGCCTTGCTGAAAAATGCAATGGGCTGCTCTTGTCCCTTTATGTTTTTCTGTAGTAGGACAATAGAAACTGTATGTTCTGATGCAAAGGAGAAAATGAAGATATCCTTTTTGAAATCAGGGCTAATGAGAACTGGTGTTTTAGTGAGTGCTCATTTAACCAGTTAACTGGATTTCTTTGCTTCAATGGTCCATTTAACTCTTGTTTCCCTTTTTAGCATGTTTGTTATGCTTCTAAGGAGTTTAGCTAGGTTTGGTATGAACCTTCTTAAGAAATTAATCTTTCCAATTCCTCCCCCCTTAGGAAGAAATGGTCCCCATTGCGTTGAGTTCCTCCATGAGATGAGGAAGCTTCTGCTGAACTTGGTCCTTGGTAAGCCACTTTCCTTGGTGATGGTGTATGGCTCATATCAAAGTGGGTGAAGATTGCGGTGGGGTCCAGTGAGGTGATTCTTCTGCAAATGTAGACACACTTTTTTGCCCACCTGGAAGTTTTGTGGCACCCGATGCTGATCATGGCACTGCTTATAATTGGCATTGGATTTCTCCAAGATGTTGTGGAACTGCTTGCGGATGTGCTGGATGCATTCAGTAAATTTGGTTTCTTTATCAGCCTTCAATATTACATGTGTGGATTATGTATGTGTGGTCGCATGAGGTATGGCAACATCAGGCAGCGGCATTCTTGGGGTCAGATCAATGGAGTTCTTAACCTAACAGTGTAGAGGGACCTCTGTGGGTGACGAGAAAATGTCCTTGTATTCCTCCATGACTTTTTCCATCTGTTCTTGTCGTGTAAGGGAGCCCTATTTCGAGGTGGTGGAAAAATATTCTTCTTTCCATGTGGATGAATTTTAATGAAAATAAACTTCTTGGTTTTGGAAATAATATTATTGTGTTTCTTTGAAGTAATCAAAGAGATGGAGGGAGGCGATACTACCTCTGGTATCCTATACAACTTATTTCCGAAAGTAATAATAATAGAATGAGGCCTAGACTCATACACAGCATTTCGCTTCCACAAGTATGGTTTTCCCAATAATACATCAGACACATAAAGAGGAGCAACATCACACAGTACCTCATCCGTGAAGGGCTTGATGTTGTATGGAAGATGACAATTCTTGCTGACACAGAGATCTCTTCCTTGGTGAAGCCACCCAATGGTATATGGTTGTGGGTGTGTTGTGGTTAATAGGTCAATCCGCTTCACAACCTCTGTTGAAATGAGGTTCTTTCACTATCATATTTGGCCCAATTGCCAACGGCCAAAATGTCGCCCTTGCGATACATAGGCATCCCAAGAGTGACACTTTGAGGTTGGGAAAAACATCGTTTCCTGTCCCGTCGCAATTCCAACACTTCTAATAACTTTTGGTAGAGCGACACTAGACACGACACGTGTATTAATTTAATCAATATTACAATCACACTATTTATTGTTGCTATTCTGATGCTTTTTTGGTAGTGTCGCAAGAGCGGCGCATTTTAGGTAGTGTCTTTATTCTGAAGATGTCGCTATTTCGATGCTTTTTTGGGTAGTGTCGCAAGAGTGACGCATTTTTGGGTCACTTGTCAGACTTGCAATGTTTGGGTCATGTCAATATTTTCCTAGCTATTGCTAATTTGTCTCTCCATTTCACCTTGCTAAGTCTGAATCATGTGAATTTAGCATGAATGAGGAAAGTCACATGATTCAGACTTAGCAAGGAAAAATAGAGAGACGACTTAGCAACTTCTAGGCAAAAATATTAGTACATTTTGTACAGACGAATGTCACATATAATCCAAGGTAACCTCCAAACCACCAAATAAAACTAATTGGAAAATCATTGTAACCTAATCACCGAGGCATTTTTTTTATACAATCCTTGTATTACTGAACTGCCAAAATGTAAAATCAAGAAAGAAATTTCAAAACCAACCAGCATGAGAATTAGTGACATTCCAATAATATTCATAAATAATGAAAATTTTCAGAAAAATCCACGACTTCCGGAGGAAAGCTCTTATTCTCCAGGTTTCTTCAATCACATAGCAATTTTATAAAGCAACAACATTACACGCACTAAATCAAACAAATGATGTCCCCCAAAATCATTTTTGAAAATATCAACATGACAGGTTACGTTTAGAATGATATTGAGTACAAATAGTGATACTCAATATAGCTTTATTACAATAGCATCTCGATAAGACTTTCAAATGTAAAATAAACTGGCAAAAAAGAACTTTGACGACAAAAATCAAATGAGCAATAAAGAAAAGTTATGAAAACAAATTGTTGGCATGACTTTCTGATATTACTATTAGTGCTGTAAAAAATCACAATATAGTCCATCATGACAGTTTGTTAACAACAATACACAACTAGATTCAAGAATGCAAGCCTCCAATTATAAATCCTGTTAGGAATTCTTGATAGACAGAAACAAATGAACACTAGAATTGAGAAACCCCATGAAGTGTTTTACACACGGACCTGTGAAAAAAATTTTCCGAATAGATGTTGTTTAAAACTCTACTACATGACAAGGTGATTCTCATGTTATCTACATTTGTATACAACCTTGTACAACCAAGAAACTGGAATATTTAATATATGTCATCATCCAATCACATTCGTCTCTCATATCTTAGTAATTTAGGAGGGAATATTTTACACGCAATAAAATCCTTCCTTTCTCAACCCCCAACTTTGCACTAGTGACCAACCAATGGCCAGACATATCTTGAGGACCTTTGTTCATCTCTGTCACATCAAAGAACTTTTCCAGCTTTCCTATTTGGAATTTTGATCCAGATCAGGAATTACCTGAGATATTCAATGCCGATTGGTTTGATTTATACATGCCAACCTTTTGATGCGATATAGATGTATGATCCCATACTAATCTTAGTATGGTACAACCGAGAACCTTAGAAAATAAAATCTGGAGATGAAAAATACTTTTATTCCCAAAATCCCAGACACCAAGTTGTGCTCCAGTAACAATATAAACCCCAGAGAGGTCCCCTATCCATGTTTCACTGTTCTCTACAAGAGTAGTGTTGACATGTGAAAATTTCTTCCATTGGACAGGTTCAAACCATCTACTATCTTTCTCTTCTGGTCCTTGCCACTTAGGAGGCCCAATTGCAACATGTGCATCCCAATGTGGCTATAGGATTTTGGGTAGAGAGAATAAATGTTGCAAATTAATTGCAATTCTATTCTTCTTCCTTCCCTCAAGGCATAACCAAAGCCTTGTCACTGGTTTTCGACCAACAGTTACCTGAATCCTCACATTCAAGTCAGAACCTGAAACACGAGAAGCATAATAATATAACTAGCTGAAGGAAGCAGTATCATAGTTCAACTCACATGAGATGTGCTAACATGAAGTTTAGGACCCATCAAACTGAATTTCAGTGTTGGGCATACTGGTTCCTTCGTTTCTTGTCTTGGCAAGTCACTGGAAAGTGGAGCCCATGCATGAGGAACTGGAAATTCCAAGAAATAATGAAGCTCTTCTATTGGAGGTTTGTATGCACATGATTTTAAGAATGATGTAAATTATATTTTCATAATGTGCAGCTTCAAACTGTTAGTCTGATGTAATAATCCAAAGGAAAATTTAAACCAAATAAACAGTGCACAAAATGTCTGGCTTACAAAGAAATAAACTGTGTTTGATTGCAAGCATGCACATGCTAAAATGTACTAAAAACCCACTAGATTCCTAAAACTCAAACAACTCCATTAATAAGGGCCTGGGCATGAGCTTACATGTAATGTGCAAGACTACAAATTTCTACATGATATTTTCATGGTAGAATACTTTATATGAGATGGTGAGCATACTAGGAAATATGCATAATCTCAGCTCTAAGTTCTGTAACATTCATCAGCACTTCACATTCCTTGAAACATGAAATAATATGTAAAAAGGATTTGCAGATAAATTTTAGAGAAATTTATCTTTGTATACCATTTAAGGTTCCCATAAGGAGGATTGAATCTAACCTAGAATGTTGGCTTGATGCCTGTATAAGACAACGAAAAAAAAAATGTTATTCTATATATGTAACAGCTTGTTGCTGACTGAAAGTTCCCTTCTGGACCATGACAAACATTGATATCTACAAACCAGGTTTCCCTCCAGAATCTGAAGTGTCCAAAATATGAGAAATGTATGCACATAGGTCGCTAATTCACTACAAAACTTTCCATTCTCTAATACCTTTTTCCCTTTCTTTCCAACTGTTAATCCCAAGTGCTTGTGTTATTGGATAAGACCCATTGAATTCTGAGGTCCCTCCCCTGCAATATAAATGCTCAATAGCAGTCCTCACAAAAAATAAAAAGAGATACATACTCGTTAACACTGAGCCCAATTTAAGAAAACAAGAGGAAGGGAAGAACGAAAAAGTGGAGAGCAAAGATCTATACAAAATTTCAAAGGAAGAAAATTGAATAAATTTGACCATATTATTAATACTTATGTTCGATACTATTTTTCCTTAATCATTAGAGTTATTTAAATGTAATGACATATTTTTGAGTTTAAAGACTCCTCTCTATTTACTATTTTTCTGAGAACACAAACCTTTGCCAAAATTGCAGTGACAAAACTACTTAAATCCACAAGAGTAAGACATCTTCTCATAGGTTTAGGAATAGCCACCTACAAAAAAATTATATGCCTCATCAAGAAATAATGATTTTTTTAGAGAGGTGTCCAGTCTCGCTGCATCCCCACTCCCTATCTACAACCATATAGATTGTTGAACTTACAGTAGATTACACTAGCAAATTTCTTAGACCATATACTATACTGCAGTAATATAATCTCACAAACCAGCTCTAGAGGCAGAACCCTAGTTGGCATCAAGGGGCAAGGATGGAATCAGACATCTGGGATGTGCAACTTCAAATTTACATGACTAGTGTAAACCATTTTTCCTCTAGGTTTTTCCTAGTCAAAATATTGAATAACAAAAATTTCATAGCATTAACAGGTCTATACCACCTAAAAAAACAACATCGAATATTGCATAAGAAATGATTTTGATGGCCTGAGTCAATAAACAAAAAAAAAAGGGCAGGGAATCTAGTATCCTTAGATTAGTATGTCCTAGTCTAAATCAAATATTTTTTGGGTTGTTCTGTAGGACCAAGTTGGAGCATTTGCAACAATGATGATCCAGGTTCAAAACCCCAAGGTTTAATCCCTGTGGTACCCTTCAATGGTGGAAATTAGCTTATTTTTAAATTAGATTTTGTGTGGATTTTTGTACCCAAAAGGACTTGCAATTTTTATTTCTTTTACCAAAACCACCCCTTGTTTGGCAGGAGAAACTCCTAGGACATATTCCCTCGGGGATTTCCATTGGTTTACCATTATACCCTAGTGCAATAAACAATAAAAGGTAAGGCTTAAGTTGAACAAGGGATGGACTTCAGTCTAAGGTAATAAGATCTATGTGGCATAAGTTCACCCCAACCAATTGGTGACCACACGACTACTGAAGGTGCCAAATGAAACCTAATCAAGGTATTGGGTAAAACACAATAAAGGGACTTAACAATTAAAATCAAATATTTCAAATAATGGCGAAAAAAAAGGGATAATGAAAGAGGGCATACTAAGCAGGGGCATGGAAGCGGCCCTGCCTATATATTATCTACCTCTTATGTCCCATCCTGCAGGACACGACCCCATTATCTTCATCCTCCTCATCATACTCAGCGTGCAAAGCTACAACATTCCTTGGAATTGAACTCAGATATATTGCTTCTCTCACCATAAACATTACATTTTTTCCATCAGTAGTGTTTGCAATAAATGTCACCATAATCATCCATCCTGCACACATGTTTCAGAACTCATTCCCTAATAGCCCACATCAACTGGTTCTCCAAGTTACTTCCTCGGGCCACTCGATTATACAGCACCTCGGAGTCCATAAAAGCATGGATTCGGTCCACACCCTGCCTCAATGCGGTCATTATATCCTCTATCAATGCCAAGTGCTGGACAACTATTTCATCCACATAGAACAAAGGCCCTTTAATCTGATATCAAATTTAACTTTTACATTGATTTGTCTCCTTCAGTTCAAGTAACAATTTCTGCACTTTAGGAAAGGAACTTGGTCTCATCACTGCCTAACTCAGTCCATCAAGGTATGTCATGGGATATTGAACTCTAGGAAAGTCCTTACCTTTTGAGTAATTTGTAACATATCATGATGCCTTCTCTTGCTTAAATGCTAAACCTATACTTAAGGATTTAAATCCTTACAATCCCAATTTATCAGCTTCTTACCAAATATTCCCTAAATAGATATCAAAGTCCTAGATCCCGTCGGATACAAAAATATTGAACCACAAGAGACTTCAAAACTGCACCAAATGACTTAAACCTTTACAAACAGGATAATATATCTTCTGGAAATACAATACAAAATTATACAACATACTGCATGACGAAAAACACAAATATTCCCACTCAATACCACAAAGGAGCTTCGGAGAAGCATATTTTCCCTGCAAGCTACACTAAAATGCAAAATCTTTAGAATCTTCGGTCAGGCAGAGCTCTTCAAATCATCTAATGCCTAAAACTCCCTCCGGTTTGAATCTTGGAACTATGGCTTCAAGCAGCAGTGGGGCAAAACTAAAGAAACAACAAGGTGTGCCAGGGAATGCCTAGAATTAGGGTATTTAGTGAATCATACCTTTGGATTGAACAACAAGGAGGGGCAAAGGCATTGGAAATCTTTAACAGCTCGTTGATGCGAAGCTGCAATTCGAACGGACAAAGAAATGAAAAGGTTGAGTCATGGAAAATATGCTCAACATTCAGGGCGAGTCAACTTCTGCAGGGTGTCGGGTAGTTCCACAGGGTCCAGTCAGGTTCAACCCGAGTCTGCGTGCACAACAGTGACAGTGCATTCAGAATTGTGATTCGAGCGGCAAACAATTTCTAGATCCAGTTGGTCAGTGCAGTAAGAGTCGGATCAAGCACACTATTCCATTTGCTTTGGCTCTTGGAGGGTGTATTTTTTGCAAGCGGGAATAGGGAGCTTGGGGTGAAGGGTGAATTTTTTGAGGTGGGAATTGGAATTAAAATTAAAAATTAAAAATTAAACATTAAATGTAAATAATAATATTAAAAAAAAATTATATATAGTATTAAATTAAAAAATGAATATAAATAAATAAGATATTAAGGTATATATAAATTATTTAATATGTAAAACTTCCAACTTTCCACACACACTACTCGACCCAACTCGACCCAACCCGAACACATTTCCTTGGGCACCCTCACATGACAAGACCTGACCCACTTGAAAAAATGGAAAACGAGTCGCACGAATGTGCACATTAAGGGAAAAAGGTGGTCACAACTTAGCATTTTTTATACAGCCTCCCTCACACAACCCAACCCGACCCGAACCGAACGCATTTTCTTGGGCGCCCTCACATGACACAACTCAACCTGCCCGAACGAAGGCACAAAGGAGAAAATGGCAAACGGGTCGCACGAACGTGCACAAGGAACACCTGCGGTCACAACTTAGCATTTTTGATACGGCCACTCTCACATGACCCGACCTGAATGCGTTTCCTTGGGCACCCTCACACAACTTGACTCAACTCGCCTGAACAAAGGCACAAGGGAGATAACGACAAATGGGTCGCACGAACGTGCACAAGGCACACGGGCAGTCACAACTTAGAAGATTTGATATGACCATCCTGACACGACTTGACCCGACCCGAACGCGTTTCATTGGGCACCCTCACACGGCATGACCCTACCCGACCTGACCCAACCAAACTTGTTTCCTTGGGCACCCTCACATGACCTGACACGACCTGACCCACCCAAATGAAGGCACAAGGGAGAAAATAGAAAATGGGTCACACTAACGTGCACAAGACACACAGGCAGTCATTACTTCACATTTTTTATACAGCCTTCCTCACACGACTCAACCCGAACTTGTTTCCTTGGGTGCCCTCACACGGCATGACCTGACCTGACCCGACCCAAACATGTTTCCTTGGGTGCCCTCACCTGACCCGACCCAACCTAACCAACCTTGACCCACCCTGAAGATGTTTCCTTGGGTGCCCTCACACGACCTGACCCAACTCAAATGTGTTTCCTTGGGCGCCCTCACACGGCCCTACCTGAACTTCCTGAACGAAGACACAAGGGAGAAAAAGGCAAATGGGTCACACGAACATACACCACAAGGCACACAGACGGTCACAACTTAGCATTTTTTATACTACCTCCCTCACACGACCCGACCCGATCTGAATGCGTTTCCTTGGGTGCCCTCACACGGCATGACCCAACCCTCCCGAACAAAGGCACAAGGGAGAAAATAGCAAACGGGTCGCACGAACATGCACAAGGCACACAGGCGGTCACACCAAAGAAAATTTTAAGGATGGAAAATTATCTTGAAGTTTAAAAAATTGGTGAACCTCACTAGTCCCTAATATGAAAATTATAAAATTTTTATTGGTGTATTTGTAAAATTATTCAAATTTATAATGATATTATATATTCTCTCTATATAATTTTGGTGAGTTTTATATTATAAAATATGGGCGAATCATTTTTATAAAAAATGGAAATTGGCGAATATTTTTTTTGGAAAAATCATGGAAAATTAGCTCTCCTGCGAATATTAGCCCCTAGAATTTTCCATGGGTCACACCTTAGCATTTTTGATACGACCGCCCGAACGCATTTTGTTTGGTGCCGTCGCACAACCTAACCTGACCTGACCTACTTGAATGTGTTTCCCTGGGCGCCCTCACATGACCCGACCTCGCCCGACCCACCCGAATGTGTTTCCTTGGGCACCCTCACATGACACAACCCGACCTGACCCGCCTGAACGCGCTTCCTTGGACGCCCTCACAAGACACGACCCGACCCGCCCGAACGTGTTTCCTTGAGCACCCTCACAGGACCCGACCCGACTCGACCCAGCCCGAACGTGTTCCCTTGGATGCTCTCACACAACCTGACCCGACCCAGTCCGCCCAGATTCATTTCCTTGGGCACCCTCACACAGCACAACCCGACCCAACCTGACCCAAACACGTTTACTTGGGTTCCCTCACATGACCCAACCCAACCAGCCCGAACGATGGCACGAGGGAGAAAACGACAAACAAGTTGCAAGAACATGCACAAGGCACACAGGTGCCTTAGCATTTATTATACGGCCTCCCTCACATGACCCGACCCGAATTCATTTCCTTGGTCGCCCTCACACGACACGACTTGACCCACTCAAATGAAGGCACGAGGGAAAAAATGACAAACGGGTCACATGAACGTGTACAAAGCACACATACGGTCACAACTTAGCATTTTTTATACGACTGCCCTCACACAGCCCAACCCAACCTGACCTGAACGTGTTTTCTTGGGCGCCCTCACACGACATGACTTGACCCACCCGAACAAAGGCACAAGGGAGAAAATGGAAAATGGGTCGCATGAACATGCACAAGGCACACGGTAGTCACAACTTAGCATTGTTGATACAACTGCCCAAACACAACATGACCTGACCTGACCCAAACGCGTTTCCTTGGGCACCCTCACACGACACAACCTAACCTGCCTAATCGAAGTCAGAAAGGATATAACAGAAAATGCTGCATAAGGCACACAAGCAATCACAACTTAGAATTTTTTATATGTCCGCCCTCATACGACCCAACCTGAACACGTTAATTCCTTGGGCGCCCTCACACAGCACGACCCAACCCGCCCAAACGAAGGAACGAGGGAGCAAATGGAAAACGGGTCACACGAACGTCCACAAGGCACATGGGCAGTCACAACTTAGCATTTTTAACACGGCTTCCCTCACACAACTTGACCCGACCCGCTTGAACGCACGACCCGAACGAAGGCACGACAAAGAAATTGGAAAATGGGTCGCACAAACATGCACAAGGCACATGAGCAGTCACAACTTAGCACTTTTAACATGACTCCCTGACACGATATGACCTGACCTGAATCACCTGATTGCACGGCCCGACTCACCCAAACGCACAACCTTAATGGCATGAATCTACTTGCCTAAATGCATGACTCAACTCGCCCAAGCGCACGACTCGAATGACATGACCCGACCCGCCCGAACACACAACTCGACCCACCCTAAAGACACGACCTGGCCCACCCAAACCGACCCGCCTGAACACATGACCCAAATGAAGGATCATGGGAGAAAATGATTAACGGGCCGCACGAACATGCACAAGGCACACGGACAGTCACCAATTAGCCTTTTTGACACATCTTCCCCCACATGACATGATCCGAATAGACCCACTCAAATGGGTTTCCTTGGGCACACTCACACAGGTGAAGCACTGGCACCACTATTGCTTCGTGACAGACGATATCATAGCTCGATTTAGTGCGAGTTGAGATTTTTTGAGGATTGAAGATTGAAGCGGGAATAAAATGACAGGGCTATAGTTGGTATTGAATCTTGGACATTACATTGGTTGGTCTCAGTGAAACATTGGCAGGGGCAAGACATTGGTCAGGGTCGAAGCTCCTTAACAAGACATGGCAAGTTGGGAAGAATGTCAAGAGAGTATTTTTTAGACCTTTTATAGGTTGAGGCATATGAAATAAGAGCACGCACGGATTCCTGTTGAACTTGAAGTCTTAGAGGAGAATTTTGAAGTAGAGATTCTTCGACTTGGTTGGGAAACGAAGCAGGATGGAGCTGCAAATTGCGATGAGGAAGAAGAAGTTGATACATGTGAAGAAGAGGATGTTGCAGATGTTTCAATGATAGAGGAATAACTTGATGAACACGTTGGACCGAGATCGTGCACTTTGCAAACATTGATGATGGAGGACACTTATAGGGGTTAGGGGTTAATGGGGTTAGGGTTTAGGGGATTAAATATAAAGTCATAAAAAACCTTAGTGGTTTGGAAGAATTTTTATAAAATACTTTTCCTAAAAGACAAACCGCATTGGATATAGTATTCCAAAGTTGTATTTGTAGCAAGTAGTTCATCTTGAAAGGTGGAGGGAACTGAACACAAAGTGGATGGAAAAAATATGTTGATTAAAAATTAAGACTAATTGTGGAAAGCTCTCAAAAGGAATATTTGGGGATAGAAGTAAAAACAAGTATGACTATGAAATGGAGCCTTAGAACAATAGGGAGGCTCAAATATAGTTCACCCATGAGAATTCCAGTTCTGACAAAGTGAGAAGGCTATGAGGTGCCCATAAGAAGCCAACCCACAAAAGAGTGCTTATCATTTACAAAGCAGATATAATAATAATCCTGAAGCCTGCTACCCACCAAATTGTAGAGTAGTTCTATAGGAGTCCTCAAGATACCAATTAGGAAAAAAATATTTAAAAGAAGAAGAAAAAACAATTTATGAACCACAAAAACTTGCCATCAATAGATTAAGAAAGAAAATAAATCTGTCATTACAGAGCTTACCTTGAGTCTGTCATATTCCCATTTTTGTTGTACTAAATTGCATATCATTAACTCACATCAAGGAATATTCAATTTATGTCAACATAATCCATTTGTAAATGGCCAGTATGCTTATAATGTTTTATGGAGCAGACTGCACAAAACTGGGATTGTAGATCCCTACATTGATAAATTTGGTTTCTTGGCTTACAATGGAGTCTAAGTAATGGTTCATTTTGTTCATACTTCATTATTAAATGTTGGAGGTGTTTTCTTTTATAGATTATATTCAGCTACCTAGTGCCCCAACATGACTTGATAAGAATGGAGACTTGTTTGCTTCTGTTTTGAGTTTTTTTTGGAAGGCATTGATATTGGTTGTTTCATAAAGGAAAGCAACATTGATGCAGGTTGTTTACCATTGCTTGTAACCAAGAAAAATCCAAACAAAATCTAATTATGTCCATGAGACAAAATGTATACCAATATACCTTGATTTTACAGGCTTGTGCATGCTTGATAAATTTGAAATCACACACTTATGTACTAGAAATTCACCATTGGCTAACCCACAACCTTGTACTAGAGTCAACTCCAAAAAGAGAAAAATAGCCCAAGGCATCAAGAACCATGTCAAGAAAGGATGATGACCCAATGCAGATCCTATGGAGCAACTAAGGATAACCCCATGGAAAGTAGACATTTGGATACAACACGACCTAACCCAACCCAACCCGCCCAAACGCATTTCCTTGGGCGCCCTCACATGACACGACCCGACCCGACCCACCCGAACGTGTTTCCTTTGGCGGCCTCACACGACACGACCTGACCCGACCCAACCTGACCAGCCTGAACGTGTTTCCTTCGGTGCCCTCACACGACCCGACCCGAACACATTCCTTGGGCACCCTCACACGACGTGCACATGACCCGACTCGACCCGACCCGAACACGTTCCTTGGGCACCCTCACACGACGTGCACATGACCCGACTCAACCCGACCTGCCTGAACGCATTTCCTTGGGTGCCCTCACAGTACTGTTAGGTCCCCATAATTTGTTAGATTTGCAAGGAAAAATGAATAGGGGTAACATCAAACCAATCTTTGGAGTCCTAAGACCTAGCCTTCCTGGACTCAGAGAGGGCTCTTTCTATGTTTGTGTAGAAGATTTAACTTGTTTTATCTTAGGGTTTTTTATTTTAGGCTAGTTATAGGGATTAGGGTTTTTTTGTTTGTTTGGTTGGTTGGATAGGTTGTCAATAATAATAGGTAGAGTAAGAGAAAATCAATCCATTGGGCTATGGAGCCTGCAAAGGTTTTGAAGAGTGCAAAAATAGGTCAAGGGTGTTTCATAGGGCAAGTTAACAAGGCCAAATGGATCTAAGTAGGTTCAGTGAGAGTGAAATAAACGTGGAATTGTGAGTATAGTAGGTTAATGGGCAATCAAGGATCCTTTAACATACTAGAAACAAGAAAAATCTTTTAGGATGATTAGCATAGTAAAAACTTGAAGAGCAATGAAGGATTCTTCAACTAAACTATAATAAGCATACCTTAAAAACAACATATAAGAAAACTTAGAGAGCGGTTAAGGATTCTCCGAAACTTAATTGCAAACAAATAGAATTTTAACATAACATTTTAATAAAACTAAATAGCATTGAATAATTCTTTAGCTAAGCTTCAAGGAAGAAAACATAGAAATCAAAGGAGGCAGGTAGAAGTAGGGTGCCAAGAAATCAAATCCTATTCTCTATTTTTGTACTTTGATCAAAGAAACCATGAACACAATGAAAAACTGAAGGAAACAAAGACAAAGGTGGAATACATCACCATCTAACAAATCTTTATGAATCCTAAGAATGTGCTCAATCCATAGATGCTCAGTCCAAAGCCATCACAAGTCACCAAAGCCAATTTCACCAATAAACTCAGAGTCTATATCATATTATGCTCAGCAACCAACCAAAAAAAAACAATGAGGCCTCCATGCTCTATTTAACTTGCATGGGAGGGTCAAAACCCTAACTAGGGTTTTAGCAACTATTAATTACTCATAAATTTTATTTATGTCCAAGAGACCATGCAAGGCCCAAGGCACAAAATATCTAATTCAATAAATGCAAAATAACTCCTCAACCAAATTTGGCAAGAAAAATTGAATTTGAGGTTCCTCAATAACTCCAAAATATCTTCAAGTGTGTTTTGTTGACTTTTTGGCAAGGGCACAACATAGAGGTCCAAGGGCGTAGTGCCTGCACCGGAAAAATAGGTCATCTTGCAGCTAAGTTTTGAAGGCCTTCCAGTGGTCCAAATGAGCTCTATGATATCTCATTGGAAAGCTTGTCAAGTATACTTTCCAAAATTGCCTTTGTTTTTCTGATTGGAATCCATTTACTATCTCAAAAACCAAATCTCCAAATACTTCTTAGGGTGCAGCGCCATCTCTGAAAATAGGTCAGAATGGTGAAGTTTTGCATGTTTTTGACCCTTTTGGAGGACCAAATCTACTCCAAATGATCTAAAATTCGGTATGTGTGATGTACTTGGCAAGATGAACTCAAAAATTCAAACCATTCCTAAAAATAATTCCCCAAAAAAGAGTGCACACCAAGGGCGATGTGCCCTTGGCACTTTAAATCATTCAAAAACCAAAATTTACAAAACTTGCTAAAATTTGAAATTGTCTTACTCATGGTGTTTGGGATTCCTGTAGGGAAGCATCATCAAGGATTTCAAGGTTTTGTTTGCCTTTTGCCTCCTTGTTCCCATCATATTCTTCATAGGCCTTATTGTTAGCAGCCTTACTGATTTCTTCATGGCTTCTTGACCCACTGCCATCATTACTGCTCTTTGTTTTATCACTGACAACATCATCATCATCATCATTATCATTTCCATTTTCCTTGCTGCTTTATTCTTGGCTCTTTTCCTCACTGGCACTTGCATCATTACTGCCACCAAGGCTCTTTAAACCACTAAAAACATCCTTACTGCCTTTTGCACTGCTTTTTGCACTACCTTCTGCATTACTTTGTGCTTCATCACCATTTTTCTTACTGCCTTCACTATCACCATGGATTTTTGACACACCTTTTATTGATGTAAAATTGATAGGAAAGTAATGCATGTGATGTCAATGCTTTTGAAAGGTAAGGGATAGCTATCATGTCAAGCCTTAATGGATGACAAAATTCAAACCAGTGCAACCACCTTAATTTCACCTCCTGTCTAGGCTGATATTCTTTATGGGTAGATGCAATGAGGTAAACAGTGCTTTCAAGGTTTGAAGCTTAGGGTTTGATTCTTTAGGGGTTCATTCCTTTAATAAAATGAGGACCAAACCCTTGGAGAGGAGTTGATGACCTGCACCTACCTCTGCTAGTGCTTGGAAAAGCCTTGGTGATGATTTGAAGAAGTTTGGAGGTTTAATTTTCTTGGAGGGCCCTCATGGCCAAGCGCGCAGCACTAGCCAAGGGCGCAATGCCAAAGGCTTCCTTCACTGGGCATGTTGGGCAAGTCGGGCAAAGGCGTAGTTCCTTTCCATGCGTGTAGTGCCCACTTCCAGGTGCACAATTCCTGTGTAAAATACATAGGAGGAAAGTATCAAGGGTGCATCTTCGACCTAAGGGTGCAACGCCTCAACACTTAGTCAAATTTTGGCTCAAAAATTCACAGTTTCTTCTTCCTTTGAAATTTCTAATGCTCTGCAAGGAAAAAATGAATGTATTGAGTGTAAAATGAGTTTCTATAGGCTTATTATTTGATCTTAATGTTGACAAGCCCATTCTCTAAGGTTTAAAGCGCTTTCCACTTTATTTCACTAATACTCTTTATGCCTTTCTGCTTGCAGGTGACTGGAAACACTTGAGGTGGCTCTTCCTTTTGTTCTTTGAAGACTTGACATGTTTATCTTGATTATTTTGTGATGTTTATACATACCAGCATCCTCAAACTTTTTGTGATTTCCTTTACAATACTCAACTCACCTTTTCACCTCGGTTGGTAGTTTGTTGGAGTCATGCCATCTATCTTTCCTTTTGATCTTGGAGGCTTAAATATGTTTATTTTGACACAACAGCAGCCCCTAAATCCTCCTTTGTCTGCACAATGAATTTCAATTTATCATTTTATCATCTAGGAATAAAAGCTTATTTTTGACAGGCTTCAAATATTTACACAGTGGCAGCTTTAACATCTTCTCTCATTTCCATCATGAGGTATAACTCAACTTCTTACCTTCTCTGACTAACCTTTCACACTGTTCGTATGCAAGTTTGCTAAAATGATGATTTTGACCTTCTTGTTGGTCCTTGAGGCATGATAACCTCATTAAACCTTTCTGGGAGGATTTCTCATAACAGTACCCTCAGAACCCTCTCTTGCCTGCATCAGGGAGTTCATATCATTCATTTTACCTTCTTTGGCCACTTCTGATTTGCAGGTGCCTGAAAATAGTGATTTTACCTTTGTTACTGAGACTTTTCACCTTTTCTCTTTGAGGCCTGACATAATCACCTGGGAAAACCTTGGGATGACTACACACAATAGCTCCTTCAACATCTTCCTTTTCTATCATTATGGAGTTAAACTCATGATTTCACCTTCTCTGGACACCTTCCCAAAACCCTAGGTGTCTGAAGTGCTTGAAAGCAATTATCAGCGTTGTATTCTAAGTTCTCTATAACACCTCTAAGTTCATTCACTTTTGTCCAGTTTACCTCATATTTTTACCATATTTCATCAATCATCTCTGAAATACTTTTCTTTATGTTTGGTTTTTGGTGTGCCTCCTCCATGTTCATTCCTGCGTTTGATCCCTACTTGGCACATTGCTGGCCTAATCAAGCTAAAAACCCTAATTCTCTACAAGAACAAGTGTTTCCTGTGCTCCTTGCTACAAGATGTCTTCCTTTAGGAACATACCATTTACCTTATCAGTTTCTTCTGCTGATGGAAATTTCAACACTTCTGCAAAACTGTTAAGCTTGTCCATTACCTCATGTGCAGACTCTAAAACTGAATGATAGTATTCTTTGCAAATGATGACCTTGGAACACATGAAACCCTAATTTACCTAGTGGGGGGTTCTTTGACCTCTCTTTGACTGAAAAATGGCCTAGAGGCTTCAAGTGTAAAAACATAGTATTGACAAAGTGGTGTAATGAAGATCCAAAATCTAATGTACTTGATTTATCTAAAGAGCCTACAGAGATAGTTTTGAGACCATCTGTTGGGGCCCTTGTTTAGACAGCTAGAAGAAAGGAGGCAGTAAAAGTAGGGCGTAGGGCCGAGCGGACCCATGGAAGTAGAAACAGTGCAAGATGATTGACTTGGGGCGAGTCAATAAGATGTGGTCAGGGCCTGTTGGGGCCCTTGTTTTGAAATTAAACAGATTTTGAGTTACGGCTAGTACATGGAGGAACGCAACCACGGTAGGCAGGGAGATGTCAAGGTTGCAAAGGAGTAGAGGACAGGTAGCATGAATTTTGCGGGAGCAAGCACAGGTGGCGGAAGAGCATGGCAGAAAACAAGTAGTAGAACTCCCGATTAACGGAAAGAAACAGAAGACAGCTGAGCGAATAGAAAGGAGGAATTGATAGTCGCACTGGTAGCAGATCAAATAGGCAGCCAACCAGCGGAAAGAGGAGTTGGTGCAATCAGGGTCAGAAGACAGGAGCAATAGGAGAGCCCTGTGATGTTGTTCTGCTCTCTATTCTTCTGTATCTCTGTATTTCTCTCTGTCCAATAGGACCATTTGTATTTTTTTTTGTTCGAGATCATGCTAAGGAGCTTTATAATGTTTTTTTGTTGATGGTTGCTTTATAATACAATCAGGAGTTGCTATTCTGAGTATATGTTGTGGTTATAAATGAATGGTTTCAGTAGTGATTTTTAATCTTATGTGTTATAAGTCTAAATGCACTTCTGAGAGATATCTTTGATGGAATGATGTGTTTGTTTAAACCTTTGTCACAGCTATGATTTCTTCTTACTGATGTCGTTATTTTGATACCAATCCATCCCCCATCTTAGTAAGGTCACAGAATGCCTCGGGTGAGACACTCGGCTCTTCGGAGCAGGGTGAAAATGCAAATAGGCAGCCAGCCAGTGGAAAGAGGAGTTGGTGCAATTGGGGTCAGAAGACAGGAGCCATAGGAGAGACCTGTGATGCTGTTCTTCTCTCTATTCTTCTGCATCTTTATATTTCTCTCTGTCCAATATAACCATTTTTATTCTGTTCCATTCGAGCTCATGCTAAGGAGCTTTGTAATGTTCTGTTGTTGATGGCTGCTTTATAATACAATCAGGAGTTGCTATTCTGAGTATATGTTGTGGTCTGAAATGAATGGTTTCAGTAGTGATTTTTAATTTTATGTATTATAAGTATGAATGAACTTCCGAGAGATATCTTTGATGGAATGATGTGTTTGTTTAGACCTTTGTCACAACTTTGATTTCTTCGTACCAATGTCGTTATGTTGATACCGATCCATCCCCCATCTTAGTAAGGTCACGGCATGCCTCGGGTGAGACTCTCGGCTCTTCGGAGTAGGGTGAAAATTCCGGCGTGGTGCTAGACTATAGCGGACACCCTTGTTGGCCCTTAACCTGAACCCGGGTCTTCCCTACGAAAATTCTGGAAAAATCCGAGTTAGAATCAAAAACATCCAAGAGAACAAGAGAATTCAAACCAGAAAAAGAATAGAGAAGGCACACGGGAGAAGGAATTCAAGAGAAAATATCGAGAACTGTCCTGCAAGTATACTAGCGAAGAGCCAAAATGACCAGAGTAAGCCCAACTATCATGGAGCAAGAAATTGACAACAGAATTCAAAATATGGAGTCCCTTGTGGGAAAATACAATAGTGCAACGCTGATAGATACAGAACTTATAGAATCTTGAATTTCCAGCGCTAAAAAGGCAAGTGTATATAGAGAATTATGCAATAGCAGCAGGGTAGCCAGCGACAAGAGTGCTGCCAGAATTCAAAGACATTCAACAATCTACGATTCTGAACTTGAGGAATATGCCAGTGTTTAGCATCACATGCGCTGTGATGTAGTGCACGAAGTTTTTGTTGAGTAGAATCTAGAACGGTTCATGATGGCTGAGGAAGAAAATCCCAATTCATGCAGAGGACATCCATAGATTAACTGGATTTTCACAAGAGGGGAAGGACATATCAGCAGCGTTCCAAACCATATCAAAAAGAGCCAAGAAATTAGGGGACACATACTACTATGTCAAGTATGGCACTAGGAGAGGGGGAAAAGGAGCAAATATTGACTTGATCAACAGACCGGAGGTCAATTTCGCCTGCTACCTGATCACTAGAAAGACAATGAGGCATTATACCAAAGGGGAATGCACACTAGATACAAGTTCAGTCGCGAAGCATTGTGTCCAAGGGGAAAGTCTGAATTGGTGCTCTTTCTTACTGAAGGAATTGTTCGAAGCTTGCAAGGACAATTACAGAAGGGCGACCGAGTTTATTTATGGATCCTTGATCATGGCTCTAGCCATGTGGAAGTGGACCTTCCCAAGCATCTAGATACTGGTTGAGATAGCAAAAGGCCAACCATTGGCAATGAAGGTTGTGCCATGGAGAGTGTCTGGAGACCCTAGCACAAAGGAGGTGAATGCAGAAGCTTTTAGAGTTTGGTATGGCTAGATGGTTGACGTTGTGATGAGTCAACAAAGAATTACAGGAAGTTTGTTGGATGGATATGCTGAGCAGATATGGTTCGGGGTCACCCACAACCAAACTTTTCTCAGGCCGACCTATGTACCAGAATCAAAGTTCAAGATGAGGCCATTAAGATTCCATATTGATGAAGCAGCCTTTCACGTGGAGGTCTGTTCATGGACAGGAGTGGATATGAAAGTCAGGGATAGAGTCTACACATATCCATTCGACAGGATGCTACCAAATCCACGGTCGGGAGAAAATTCAGAAGAAGCAGCGACCAAGATTTCAAACTTGCAGCTTTTTCCGATCATTGAACAACTGAACACCAAGGTAAAAAATTTTAATAGAGTAGTTCAAGTGATAACTAGCGATGCCACTTCATTTCCAACCTTTTCAGAGTTTCAGGCATCCCATTCCAATCCATCTCCCAGCACAACCTCCATATTTGCACCAATACCCAATGTTTTATTTAGTTCACCACCCCTAGCGACTACAGTGCTGGTCAGGAAGAATAAAGATGCAAAACTAGCAGCGGCACCAAAAAAAAGGGCCAAGTTCGCAGTGCCTAGCCCAATGGTCAATCTCACAGAGGAGGACCCACCCCGACAATTGAGTGTAGGGGTACCAATCAGAGAAGAGTAGGTAGTCGAGCCCCAAGGGTCCAGGGGGCTACCACTCCACAACCCCATCTACCCCATCAATTTCCTAAAAATTCGCATATCGCCACTTCGCAGCCACCAGCTACCATTCACCACATCATCCATTTTTCGAGAACCCCACAATTCCACACCCTCCACTTCATTAGCCACAGTGTTGGATCCAATAGTCCGTAGAAGAACTAGTGGGGACCACAGAAATGAAGTTAACTCGGGTACAAAACAGGTACCTATAGTTGACCAAACCCCGGCCCTAAAAACTACATTTACTAAGCTCATTAATCAGATAGAGCAGTCCATTGAAGAAACGGTTGGGTCACTCCCCGAGCAGACTCCGCTTCAACCAGCTGACCTAACAGGTAAAGAAGTGCAACCCGATCTACAAATGGCTGACTCCAGCAACCGGCTACTGTACCAGACACCGCCACAGTCACCACAGGACCATTCAACGAAATCTGTCGCCAGCGGACAACCTCTTCATACACTGTTACTAGATCAGGGTACCTCTGGTGCAGAAAGCATGGAAACATGGGGGATAGCCCAACTGTACCACTTTATTCAAAGAGTAGCACAACAAGCCGAGAGACTTCACTCAGAGCTCTAGCAAAAATGCGAGCAGCAACAACTACAGATTAGCATGCTTACTGAAGAGCATGAATAGCTGAAGACAAAGAAGGGGCAGTTACAAGAATAACTAGAGACGGTAACAAGGGTATTTCGAGACGTTTGGCCAATAGTAACGGCAAACAACAGCCAAAAACTAGAAGAGATATACGAAACTGATGTAGTCAGTCAGGCAGTCCACATCAGAGTGGCATACTCAAACCTCCATCAAGAAAATGGGGAACTCAAGGCAGCATTGGCAGCATGACCAGCGTTACCCGACCCCGTGGTCGTATACTCAGAAAAAATATCAAAGAGGTAGAGCCAAGTCACGAGAATGCAGGAAGTTCTGAGTACTGCAGCAAGAGAATCATACAACCTATTGAAGGGTCTACAGTAATGCTCAATAGCCGTTACTCTGAAGGCACAAGCGGTCTCACTACAACTGCAACAAATATCAAGATAGATCGAGGAGGCCACAGACCCAACTGGACTCGACCAACTATATGCACAAGCGGACATTTTAGAACTCCAAATACAGCAGATAGAAGAGAGCTCAACAGTGGCCAAGCAAGCCCTCCGAGAGCTCCGACAACCCATGAAAATCAGTGCCCAGACAATTCAACAATTGGCCTCTGAGGTCAATACTCAAATCACCACCGTGTTTGGTGACTTGCTGCCTAATGCTAGAGAATAATTCGTCGAGAATATTACAGCTGAAACTGATGCATTGATGCAAGGATGGCAACAGGCCATGACACCCTTCCAAGAACTCAAAGGAACAGTGCTCACAAAGGTCCCAGTGTTGGGGCCCTTGTTTAGACAGCTGGAAGAAAGGAGGCAGGCAGACCAGGGTGCAAGGCCAAGCGGACCCATGGAAGTAGAAACAGTGCAGGATGATTGACTTAGGGCGAGTCAATAGGATGTGGTCGGGGCCTATTGGGGCCCTTGTTTTTAAATTAAATAGCTTTTGAGTTGCGGCTAGTACATGGAGGAACGTAACCACGGTAGGTAGGGATATGTCAAGGTTGCAAAGGAGTAGAGGATAGGTGGCGCAGCTGTTGCGGGAGCAAGCATCGGTGGCGGAAGAGCGTGGCAGAAAACAAGTAGTGGAACTCCCGATTAACGGAAAGAAACAGAGGATAGCCGAGCGAAGAGAAAGGAGGAACTGTTAGTTGCACTGGTAGCAGATCAAATAGGCAGCCAACGAGTGGAAAGAGAAGTTGGTGCAATCGGGGTCAGAAGACAGGAGCCATAGGAGAGCCCTGTGATGTTGTTCTACTCTCTATTCTTATGTATCTCTGTATTTCTCTCTGTCCAATAGGACCATTTGTATTCTATTCCGTTTGAGCTCATGCTAAGGAGCTTTGTAATGTTCTATTGTTGATGGTTGTTTTATAATACAATCATGAGTTGCTATTCTGAGTATATTTTGTGGTCTGAAATGAATGGTTTCAGTAGTGATTTTTAATTTTATGTGTTATAAGTCTGAATGCACTTCCGAGAGATATCTTTGATGGAATGATGTGTTTGTTTAGACGTTTGTCACAACTCTAATTTCTTCATATCGATGTCATTATG
Organism: Pinus albicaulis; assembly: GCA_034641835.2. Lineage (NCBI taxonomy): Eukaryota > Viridiplantae > Streptophyta > Pinopsida > Pinales > Pinaceae > Pinus > Pinus albicaulis. Next base: position 322,705,747 of record CM076583.1, on the reverse strand, counting down.
TTGATACCGATCCATCCCCCATCTTAGTAAGGTCACAACACGCCTCGGGTGAGACTCTCGGCTCTTCGGAGTAGGGTGAAAATGCCGGCGTGGTGCTAAACTACAACGAACACCCTTGTTGGCCCTTAACCTGAACCCAAGTGTTACACCATTTTTTTTGTCATCTAAATCATTATCATTAGATGAACCCAAGTAAACCATGTAAGACCAATTTTACCCCAAGTAAAATTGCTTTCACCATGTCAAATAACATTTGTCCATACTTCCTGGTCATATTTAACCCAAAACAAGGAAATTAATTAAATAAATAATTATTTATTTAATTATTTCCTAGGAATAAGTTATTTAAATCATTATTTAATAATATTCCTAGTTAAATTTGACTAAATCATTTTTAAATAATTAAATAAATCATTCTTTATTTAATTATATTCCCACCATCTCCCTAAAATAATAAATAAATCATTTATTTATTTATTGTTTATAAATAAAAGAATTGACCCAAGTCAAAAGACCTTTTCCCTCCAACAAATATAATAAAATATTCCTAAAGGGTGGTTCTAGAATGTGATTAATAATATTTTATTCATGCAACAAGTTCTAGATAACCCTAATATTTTGTTATAAATAGGAGGGTTTTCCCCATTCATTAGTCACCTTCATTGCATTATATCACACTAGATCTACTCTTGGTCACCATTTTCCATTTTTGCCTTATGAGCTCCCATTGAGTTCCATGTTTGTCTGGGTTTTCTACCACGATAAGAGAGAGGAATTTTAGATCTGAAACACTGAGGACTTTCAAGAACCCATCCCACTGAGGAGAACCAGAAAACACCTTTCTTGTTTTCCTCTCAGGTGCCCCATTCTTTAATATAATATAAAATTCTTTTAAATACATTGTTCTTGTCTTGTCTATTGGATGCATGGAGCCATATTATATTTTATCTGCTTAATATCTTTTGTGCTTAGATTTGGATTTGTGCAGCAGACTTAAAGATATTTTGCAGCCATAATCGATGTTAGGGCTATTTTTTATGCGTAGCTAAAGTGATATTTTATGACGAAAGAATCATACTAACAATTGGCGACTCCACACGGGTTTTCTTTTGCGACCGTTGTCGTTTTATATATTCCTGCATATCTAGCTATTTCAGGCCCTAGGGTTTCTCTCCCATTTTCTGTTTTTCTTATTTTTATGGTGCTTTCCACCTCTAAAACCCTCAAACAGTCAAATTTTTAACTTCCGTGTGTTTCTGGCCTTATTGCGCAGGTGACAGACATCAGCCGCAGCTGAGACGACAACTTTTTCTGAAATTTTCCACCGAGAGAGCCAGATCTACAGGTCACACTTATCCGCCCAAAAAGTGTGACCTGGCCTTAAGGTCACACTTTTCTACCCAAAATCTGCGAACTGGACTGAAAACAGGTCAGAACCTGCGACCTGCACTTTTTCTGCAAATTTTCCAGCACTTTTTCTGGGTTTGTCTGAAGCTTCTATCAGGGTTTTCTAGCCTCTGTCTCCGCCTGTTTAGACCTGTTTCTGATCTTTTTAACTCAGCTAAGTGGGAATCTTGCCCCTTCAGGCTCTAGTACCCTCCACTTTTTTTGGGAGAGTTTTTTCTATTTCAGAAGTCTGAATTTCCAGGGTTTCAGCCCCTTTTGCTTCTAGATCTAATACCTCATTTTCAGATCCCTTTAGATCAGCTCTTCTCCCTTTCAAATAAACTCATATAATTTTGTTTGGGTTCATTTCTAGGGCTGCCTCCTTGTCCCTTCTATTTTTAGCTGATCTCCTCCTTTTTCACAGCAACCTTGCCTCTGCCTCTTTGTTGTTCTCTGCACCTCTTTTCAGTAGATTTCCCCTTTAGATCCCCGTCCCTCCTGGCCTTAGATCTATTGGCCTCTTTTTAGCGTGCTTTGCCCATTTTTTTCCCTCTTATAGACTAGTTTTGAGAGACTTGCCTTCTTGGTTTAGATTGATGCATTAGTCGCTGTTAATTTTCTATTCTTTTAGTTTTGTTTCCTGCAGATTTATTTTCAGTTACACAACACACTTTTTATTTTACTCTCAACACGTTTGGGTTTAAACAATTAAAATTAACGCACGCCACACACTGACCCTAAGTGAAGAAGAGCCTGGTTACCACCGCCTGGCAAAGACTTTAAAATCAATTGTCACTGCACCTCTTCGCCCTTGACCTCACTTGATTTTGTCCCTCCCTGCCCTTGTCGGTTTTTCTTCTTCCCGTCATCATTGTGCCCCCAAGGTGTTTATCCCGGAGACTTCTTGGCCTTCACCCTCAGTTTCTGATTGGTCGACTTCCTTCTTCCCATTGTCATCGAGTAAGTCCTCCCCTGAGTCCGCACTCAGACTCTTCTTCTTCTGATTGTTCGGGTTCCCCCCCCTACTTATGGTTCTCCCTCTTTTACCCTCACCATGTCTAGTTCAGGACCTAGCCCTAACCCTAGTTCTACTGCTGGGTCCATTTTCAGTGGAACCACTACGAGACCTACCTCGACTACCCCTTTGCTCCCTTATATGGTTGGCCTCAGTCTCCCCGATCTCAATCAGCTGATTAACGATCCTATCCACCACGATGTTAGTTGGCCTACTATGCCAACCAAGCTCCCCTCCGACATTCCCAAGTTCGAAGGCCTTGCTAGTGAAGATCCCTCTAACCATATTCGATCTTTCCACATGTGGTGTTCCTCCAATTCCATCACTGACGACTCCATCTGTCTTCGATTGTTCCAACGCACGCTCACCGACGAAGCTTCTAAATGGTATGTTGATCAAGCCACCTCTTCCCATACCACCTTTGCGACCATTTCCAAAGCCTTTCTATCTTATTTCCAGCTCCCTCTCCGATACGACACTGGTACTGAACTCTTAGCTTCTTTCCATCAATCCTCTTCAATCTGCCTTTTTGCTCATGTCCAGGAATGGCGACGAAGACGGAGCTTGTGTCGCGCTCCCCCCTTTGAAGATCGGGTTTACATGGACTGGTTCCTTCGCTCTCTCTTACCTCCCATTGGCAAAGATGTCGCCTCCCATTTTCCCCAAACCGAAGAAGCCGCCCTCCAAATCGCCTTGAAATATGACCTTATCTATGCCCAATATGGTTATGTTTATACCGTCCTTCCTAACCTCCCCAAGCCTGGTGGCCCTAATGCCTTGGGGGCATCTCACTCTGCCGATGGTATCGTTGGAGCTCTGTCCCATATCTCTGCCCAGCCTCTTCCGAGCTTCCCTCCAGGGGGGGCCAGCCCATCCGACACTTTTTTCCCTCCAGGTAGCATGTATCCAGGATACAGCATGCCTCCTCCTTTTTCCCACCCTCCTGCTTACCTCAATGTTTCCCATCCTACCCCTTATCCATATCCACAAACTGGTGTCCCAACTCCTCCAACATTCGGACCTCCCACTCCTTTTCCTTTTCCACCCCCGCAACCACAATTACTACCCCCCCCCAGGGAAAGTCTTTGCACAGCAGGGGGCACCTAATTTTCTTCCTTCTCAAAGAAAGAGAAAAGGAAACCAATCCGCTTCTGGTAACCGGGGACCCAATTCTTCCAGTATTGACCCTACCACTGCCAACCGGCCACAGGGCTCTCAGCCCAAGCCGGACAGGCCACTTCGCAGCAATAAGCCCTATTCATGTTGTGGTGTTTATGGTCACTGTTACACCATTTTTTGGTCATCTAACCTTTTATCATTAGATGGACCCAAGTACACCATGTAAGACCAGTTTTACCCTAAGTAAAACTACTTTCACTATGTTAAAATAGGAAACCCCAAAAGGAAATATTAAACAAACCTATATTTGTTTGATTTTCCTCATGGAATAATTAATTAAACCATAATTTAATTATTATTCCCAGTCATGTTTAACCCAAAAACAAAGAAATTAATGAGATAAAACCATAGTTATCTTATTATTTTCTAGGAATAATTATTTAAATAATATTCCTTGTTAAATATGACCAAATCAACCACCATTAATTAAATAAATCATTATTTATTTGATTATATCCCAACCACTTCCTTAAAAAGATAAATAAATCATTTGTTTATTTATTCTTCACTAATCAAGGGATTTGACCCAAGTCAAACACCCTTTCCCTCCAACAAATAATAATAAAATATTCCATAGAGGTGGATCTAGATGTGATTAACAGTATTTTAATCATGCACCAAGATCTAGAAGGACCCAATATTTTGTTATAAATAGGAGGGTTTTCCCCATCATTCTTCACCTTTTGTTGCCTATTAGATCACTCTGGATCTATACACTTGGTCTCATTTTTCTACCATTTGCTCCCATTGAGCTCTACTTTCTGCATTGGGTTTTCTACATCTACAAGAGAGAGAAAGCTTAGATCTGAAGTGCTGAGGACTATAAAGAACCCATCCCATTGAGGAGATCTGGATACACCTTCTTGTTTTCCTCCCAGGTGCCCTGTAATATAAAAATTCATTCAAAAATCGTGTTCTTGTCTTGTCTGTTGGATGCATGGAGCAAACCCTTTACTTTATTGCTTAATGTCTTTCCATTTATAGATCTGTTTGTTGCAGCATTTTAACTACTAATCGCAGATCTGAAGATGTTTGGCAGCCTCTATTGTTGTTAGGGCTATTAGTTATGCATAGCTAAAGTGGTTCTTTTTCGTACACTTCGACGAAGAATTCATACTAACAGTCACTAAACTCACGATTGTCCCTTATTACCACAAATGTGGTAGATGTGGGAATCTCAGGCCACCGTGTAGGGACAACACTCCTCCCCTGTTGTCCCTCCCACCTCAGCTACTTCTCAACCCGCTGTGTTTACCGATCCATTCCCTCAACAAGGATTCATGGCCACTCAACCCCCTCATGCCCCGGTAACCACTCAACCTTCCCCTTCTGGTTCATCTGATTACCATATTCTCATGATGGCCTCTGACCCACCTCTCACCGTCAACCTTAACCTTCAAACTTGGTCCCGTCAGTATTCCACATCTCCCATTCCGTCTGTCTCCGAGTCTCCACCTTCAGGTCCTACTGAGCCTCTATCGACACCCAATGGTCCCTTGCAACTCCCTCCGCCCAAAGCTGAGGTTCATCCCAAGACTCCTAAGGGACCATTACGCCGAAATGCTACCTCTGGTCAGGCTGCCCATTCATACAACATAGTATATGATCTGGCCCAATCTCCTGCTGCCATTTCAACACTGGAACTCCTCCAGTCGTGTCCTTCTCAAAAGAAGTCTCTACTATCTGCCGTGGGTGCTGTAGATACTTCTGATGACCAATTGATTTTTTTCGACACCCGTCAGTTAGACTATCCCCCTCTTCCTCCTTCGGTTGCTTTCCAAATCCCAATCAAAATCCGAAATGCCAATGTCGCTTGGTGTATTATTGATGAGGGGGCATCTACCTGTGTAATGTCCGCTTCGGTTTGGAAACAACTCGGATCCCATGAGCTGGCCCCTTCCACAATCACCCTTTGCGCGTGGGATGGCCATGCCTCCCAGCCCATTGGCCTATTCCATAATTTTCCTATCACCCTTGCAGGCAAGACTGTTTGTGTCGACGTTGAAGTTATCGACGCCCCTCTTGAATACAACATACTCTTGGGGCATAGTTACACCTATGCCATGTCTATCATCCCATCCGCAGTCCACCGCAAGATGTTCTTTCCTCATAATGGCAAGATTATCACCATTGACCAGTCGACCTACCATGAACCAAAATCTCAGACCTCCCCTGAGTTCACCATCTCTACTGTCACCAATAAACCAACTGTTGAATCTTTGACCAGTGTTTCCCCTGGCGTCTACAAAGATTCCTCTTTTCTTAGAACTTTTCCTGGTCCTCCCCCTCCTCCTGTCTCTGACCCTAGTTTAGCGAATGTTTTCATGATGCAATCGTCTCAGGCTGGCCTTCCACAACTTGCTTTGGCTAGTCAACAACCTCAATCCTGCCCACCGCAACCTGCTCCTAGCCCTTCGCTTCAGTCGACCGAACCTTTTTCGCCTCGGCCTTCCCACCCACCTCACACTCAGGAACCTCCCTACCCTCATGAGTTGGTTCCCTCAAGTCTTCACCCTATGGGAGCCGTCCCTCCTGGTCATTACCCCGTCGGTCAGATACCTTTCCTTGGTCCCCCCCCCCCGGCATCTATTCGGTCCCTGTCATGGCCACCCTTTCCCTCCCTAATTTAACCTTGGGAATTCTAGTATGGTATCTTACCCCTCCAGCCGAGACCCCACCGGGCCACCCCAAACCATACATAGCTGTGACACCAGTGCAACTGATTCCCTTCACTCCTTCCACCGCTACAGTACCCCTAGCCCCTTCGCAGGACCCTCCTCATGCAGCGACAACTACAGGAAAGAAAAGAGAAACTCGAAAGGGGGCATCCAAAGACAAGGTCACCGCACCTGACCCTACCCCTCCCCCACCTACCAAGCCTTGTGCCTTGTGTGATGGTATCAGTCATCCCACCCATACTTGTCCTGAGTTTCCCCATATCCAACCCATGGTTAAAGTTGCATTCCCTGAAACCTTCGTTTCTCCCTCATCCATAGCCAAGAACCCAAAGACTCTCCGCACCAACAAACCCTGTGCTCTGTGTGGCATCCATGGCCATTACTCTCACCATTTTCCTCACCTCACGCATTACCGAGCCTCTTTAGAGGTCATTCACTAGTATGAAGTTGAACAAAACCAATCCGCCTCTCCCATCCTTGCTCAATATGCGTCAGGTCTACTTGACGATCCCCCTTCTACCATTGACATTCCTCCCCCTGATGTTGAAATGTCGGAATCTACTGCTCCACTCCTATACCTATCATCATCTGCATGACCATCAGAGTACCTTCCCTCTGAATCCACTCCATCTGTTCTGCTTGATCCTCCTTCAGACACTTTCTCGGGCTCTTCATGTTTTGACCATCTTTTTACCTGTTCTTCTGGCATTCCCCGTGATGACCCATATCTGTGCCTCTCTTCTCATACCGATGATTTAGGTAGCTTTGTAGCGTCGTCTGGTCTCCTTCACCCTTCCTTTCCCTCCCATAATCACGGTAATACCATCCGTATCTTCGATGTTCTTCGTAGCCTCAGTTACCGCTCTTCATCCAATAGTTCTCATTCATCCCCCTCTCGTCGATCTATGAGTCCTAGACTTCCTACCCAGACTGCTCCCTCCCATCGCCATTAGTGGATGTCTCTCCTCTACTCACGCTGCCATCCTTTTCTCATCCCTCCCATTTCTTGTCTTGCGACACTATTACATCGGCCCTCTCCTTCACCCATTATCTTGGCTATGCCGATGGGGCAAGTCGCTATTCCTGGAATCTCGCTTTGGCAGCTTGGGCCATCTTTACCCCCTTGCATACCCTGGTTCTTGCAAATGGGGTCTACATTGGTAATTCCACCAATAATCAGGCCGAATATGATGCAATGCGTGGTCTCTTAGCCGATGCCCTCTCTCATCACATCCTCCATCTGCATGTTCATTTAGATTCCCTGCTTTTTGTCCTACAACTTAATGGTGTCTATCGTGTGCATAACCCTATCCTGTTTAGACAATATTTACGAGTGAAACTTTTGATACGTGAATTTACATCCATTACTTTCAACCATATCCCTCGACATCAAAATCACTACGTAGATAAAATTGCAAATCATGTTCTAGACTGGCATTTATCACACACAAGAAAATAGCATTTCACATCATCCACAAAATGTACATAAATCATATATATCATATAACATGTGTTTTTAGAGTCCATCTTCTCTGAAACATTTCACATGCCCATAGCATGGTACAAAAAACAAAACTACAAAATGGGGGGCACCACTTTCCCCTACAAAAACGCTGGGGGGCACCATCTGCCCTACATCTAATCACTCTCTGGAGGATCCCGAGCCAACGGCTCTGATCCCGCAGCTCGTATATCACGCCCAGTCTGACCGGACATTCACCATGCGTCGCATGATACCTTGCCATTCCAAAGGTAGCCTAATACATAACTCTATGAACTAGTCGTCTAAATCCTGCCAACCATGCTCCGACACACCGGTCAGCAACCTCTCACATCTACGACGGATGTCCTCCACTAGAGCGGCCATATCCTTGTTCTATGATGTCCTTGATCCACTTGCACCTATAGCTCCTACTGCTACCGGTCGTCCCATATATCTGGCCAGTTTTACCGGAGCTATATCTGCATTCCAAAAAATATAATGATTCGTATCATGAATACTAGTCACCAACTCTAAAGTGCACATAACAGATTAGTTGCTTGTCACTTACCATCGGGCCCCCACACTCGACCAGGCGGAGGCGGCAAGTCCGGATCTCCCCAATAACTCATCCCACTATAGGGATAGTCATCTATGTATAATGACATCTGATCCCAATGGGCAAAGAACTCTGGTCGAAACACCCGTCTGACCACCCCACCCCCTCCTCTACATATTAATCGTCCCCACTGATGCATCCCGGGCTCTCTCGGACCTCCATCAGGTAATTGTATACGAGGTCGCAAGGTCGGGATCTTCTCAAAGAAGAAAGAACACAACACCGTCCCATAGGCACAATCATGATTCACTTGCCGCTTACATAGCGACAGCTGTCGTTTCACCGACACCAACATCATCTGGGCCCACCCATAGTAGGTCCCCCCCAACACACTCTCTACAATCATCATCTGCCCTCTAGTGATGTGATGGAACGCCTGGCTCCCCAAGACCCGCAACACTGCTACGGCCACTGCCCGGGTCTCCAACCTCTCTAGATCCCTAATGGATATCCGAGTTCCTTTAACTCGGACACCTGGTCGACAATGTCAATCAAAAAAATCCATAATGTTACGCCCCCGTGGTAACACTGGCTGCGTATTTCACACCATCCCTAATGGTGGGAGACCAGTCAATAAATAAAGATCCTCGACCATCAGCTCAATCCTGTGCCCCTGCACTATAAACACCTCATGATCTGGATCCCAATAATTGATAATCCGAGCCAACAAGGGTTCTCCAGCCCTCATCAAAGGGTTCTCCAAAAATTTCAAAACCCCATACATAGCCAGTGCACGATGGACAACCTGATCCACTTGGATTTCCGTCCGTAATGTACCTAAGTCTCTCTCTCTCCACTTGATCCATACATCAGCCATATCTGCACAAAACCATCATTTTTTTCAGTCTATAGATCAGCAAACCTGCATTCATTTACACCAAAACTAAATCTCAGCCCATAATAGCATTGAAATCTCCCACATCTAACAGGTCGCACTTTTTGGGAAAATCTTGGGCCAGGTCTCACTTTTCAGGCCAAAACTTGCGTCCCAGGTCGCATTTTTTGCCCCAAAAAGTGCGACCTGACCGTAATGATGAAGTAGGGGCAATTACTGAGATTTAAAACCCTAATCTGCAATTTGAATCCATAAAAAACAAAGAGTAGGATTAGGCCTCTTACCTGCAACTGACGGATCATGATTCCAACGATCGGTTTGTCTGCTACGCTCGCTGCAAGATTTAGGGCCTTCTCTCCTCTCCACATTCACCACAGCTACACAAGCAAATGAATGATTTTGGAGAGAAAATGCCTTATTAAAATAAAACCCCTGTTTTTTCTTTCGCTCGCTGCGACCAAACCGTAGCCCCGTTTGACAAACCGTCCGCACCGTTGGAAAGCTCTCACCAAGCACTCAAATGGGTATCTGTCAGTTTTCCATGGTTTAATATTTTACCAGGACACATTTTGTCCATGAAGGGTCTATTCCCCTCTTCTAACAATCGAATTTCTTCACTTACGACACTTGTACTTGGCGCACCACTTTGCCTCCTTACTCGTCTTCGTTTGTGTTGATTTCCGTCATGAGATACCCTATTGTACTCATGCTTTTATGGTCCCCCATTGGACTCTTACCTTATAGTAACCTGTCAAGGTAGCCCTTGTTTAGAGCATCAGAACAGGTCTCATCCTCGCATTCATAGGTGTCTGCATCTCCTTCCAACCTTACCTATAGTCCTCCATCCTCTCTTGCTTGGTCCCTCTCCCGTGTCGCACATTATGGCCTTCAGTACCCTTGTCCCCTATCCCTCCTGATATTGCGTCAGTCACTGCCAAGCCATTCCTGCCCATTATGCTCTAACAAGGGAAGTCGTCCAAACACTCTTCCATATCCCTCATTCCATAATCATCATTAGTGTCTATCTGTTTGTCGCTCTACTCTTTTCCCTCGTGCCTTAGTTGGGGTTCCCTTATTGCCTCACCTATGACAGACCTACTTCTATCGACATCAGCTCATTTAATCTAGAAGCCAGGTCTAGGGGGCAGTGTACCTTGGTTCGAGCTCTTCTCAGCATGATCATGATCTATACACTTGATGGTCCAGTGATGCAGCAGCAGCTATTGGTGATTCCCGGGTGTGTGTGAGATGTCTCAACCCTCATGAGGGGGTGGCCCTGTAGGTAGCCCCCCACATGCCTGGATGACTTCTTCATCTCCGCCCTTGATGCAGCTCCTCTCATTTGATGATATCGGCCTCAACCGCTTGCAACGCCTCTTTGATTTGCATGTACTAGTCAGATGTTGTGAGCCCTTCCCCGTGTGTAGGGGGCATTTGGGTGTATTTGTATCTCATGTACTAAAATCTTCTTTTATAAGTCCTGAAGGTTATTCTAGGCATCACATGTATGTGGGATTCATCATTTTATTTATCTGGCTCATGTTTAGGCTAGCACCTCCTTCATTATTGTGTTCCGTGGTTTTCCAGATTCCTTATTCTTTGTACTATTGTCTCGGCGGGCATAGGTATGCCTCCCCTGCCACCTTTAAACATTGGTACCACTTCATCACCTAGAGACTTGTTTCACCTGTAAGTCTTGTCTCCTCCGGGTCTAGTCCTTTATCACATTAGACTACCTTACATTCCTCTCTCTCACTTCCCTCTTGATACCTAGTGATTGAGTTCTTACAACGTACTTCGGTCATACGATTTTCTCCTAACACTCGTACGTTGGGGGGCAATCTGTTACACCATTTTTTTGGTCATCTAACTCATTATCATTAGATGAGCCCAAGTACACCATGTAAGACCAATTTTACCCCAAGTAAAATTGCTTTCACCATGTCAAATAACATTTGTCCATACTTCCTGGTCATATTTAACCCAAAACAAGGAAATTAATTAAATAAATCATTATTTAATAATATTCCTAGTTAAATTTGACTAAATCATTTTTAAATAATTAAATAAATCATTATTTATTTAATTATATCCCCATCATCTCCCTAAAATAATAAATAAATCATTTATTTATTTATTGTTTATAAATAAAGGAATTGACCCAAGTCAAAAGACCTTTTCCCTCCAACAAATATAATAAAATACTCCTAAAGGGTGGTTCTAGAATTTGATTAATAATATTTTATTCATGCAACAAGTTCTAGATAACCCTAATATTTTGTTATAAATAGGAGGGTTTTCCCCATTCATTAGTCACCTTCATTGCATTAGATCACACTAGATCTACTCTTGGTCACCATTTTCCATTTTTGCCTTATGAGCTCCCATTGAGTTCCATGTTTGTCTGGGTTTTCTACCACAATAAGAGAGAGGAATTTTAGATCTTAAACACTGAGGACTTTCAAGAACCCATCCCACTGAGGAGAACCGGAAAACACCTTTCTTGTTTTCCTCTAAGGTGCCCCATTCTTTAATATAATATAAAATTCTTTTAAATACATTGTTCTTGTCTTGTCTATTGGATGCATGGAGCCATATTATATTTTATCTACTTAATATCTTTTGTGCTTAGATCTGGATTTGTGCAGCATACTTAAAGATATTTTGCAGCCATAATCGATGTTAGGGCTATTTTTTATGCGTAGCTAAAGTGATATTTTACGACGAAAGAATCATACTAACACCGAGTCTTCGCTACGAGGCCTGTTTTATCGCTAACAAATGGTTCCATAGTCAGGACTCAAAACGTCATTTGGGAGCTAGATCATGGCATCTCAGATCTTCGAAAGAGAAATATGAAGCTAGTGGGATAACCACCTAGATCAGTTCATCACTCAGAAAGCTGAGCTAAGACGACAGAAGGAGAAAACGATCAAGAATCTGGTTCTATTCTCTGACTCTACCAGTGATACCTACGAAAAATTTTGGGGAAATTTTCCGGAAGAACTCTATAACTGGTTGCGGAGGCTTCAGACCAAGGTGGTCAGGGAAAAGTCGTAGAAAATAAATCGCAAGTGGGTGCATGGAGATCTGGTGGCCCTTCTTCGGTTAAACACCGATTTAACTCGAGATGTAGATTTTTGGGTGGAATCTACCTTGGATGGATACATAGTGGAGTTTTCAGTGGGGTGCTACCAACATTTTTCGAGAGCATAAGATACATTCAGATCCGGGTTAAGGGGTGTTACACTGAAATTTGTCACCATGATGTCTTAGTACTCCCTTAATGTTACACAGTAATTTGTCACCGTCCCTGCAATCCCCCGTCCTGCACATTGGAGGGCTTATTCTGTGACCTGTGAGCAGTGACATGACCTGAAACCACTTTCATGGCATCCCCCTTAACAAGGAAAATCATTCCTCTGAAGAAAATTTCCTGTAAAAATCCCTAAAAACAGACCTTTTGGCCTTGGCGCAACTAACTAGTTCAGCCCTTGCGCCAACAGGGGAAATCCACCAAAGAGGGTGTGCCAACAGGCACTCTGTCCCAATGTATTACTCGCGAAAATATTAATAAGGGTTTTTTAAAAAAAATAAATGGCGGAAGTTTGATTCCAACCAACTCTTGCACGAGTCTCTAAAATGAGTTGGGACGTCTGGCTCCGGATCTCCATGTAGGGGAAGTGGTTCTCCACCTATCATGTAAGCTTCCTTGAGGATAGGGCCAATCCCACCATTGTAGGGACCCCAACTCCCCTTCCACCATCTATATAAGCTTGTCATTTTCCCTTTGCAAACTAGCATGAATAGAGTTGAATCAGTAGTAAGGAGACTATCACCAGACAACCTCTGAGAGCCAAGACGAAAAGAGAGAGATTTTTCCCATTCCCAACGAGCTTCATTGAGACGTGCTCCATTTTTGACCCACCGAAGGAAGATCCAACGTCAGAGCTCAGGTTATATCTTTCTTTCGTTGTGATTAATAATAAATGACTTCGATTATGGTTCCATTCATATGTTCATGTCTTATGTTATGAATTGTATCTTCTCTGATTGATACATGGTTGCATGTATTAGGTTTTACGCTTGTGTGTTTTTGTTTCTTCGTGTACGTGCAGATGTTTTAACGTGCTAAGCGGGAGAATTGTGATCTGCCAAAGCGAAGGACGAAAGCGCCATCTTCTCTGCAAGAAACAGCAGTGTGGGACTTAAGGTAGGCCTCTTGTCACATCTTGGTCTTTTGTAACTAGGAACTTGCGTCTTAGCGTGACTCGGTTGTTGCTAGACCCGATTTGGGCTAGTAGGGATTGCCTCTGTCCACAGAGGGGATTTACCTCACCAACAAACTAGTGACTCCACTGGGGAGACAATTGCAGGGAAAATTTTAAGGATGGAAGTTTATCTTAAAGTTTAAAAACTTGGCGAATCTTAGTAGTCCCCAATATGTGAATTGTAAAATTTTTGATGTTATTTTTGTAAAAATATTTAGTTTTTTAATCATTTTATATTAGTATATATAAATTTTTGGCTATTTTAAGGGTAAAATATTTTTATACTTGAAAATTTGGGCGAATCAATTTTAAAAAAAATGGGAATTGGCGAATATCTTTTTTAGAAAAAACATGGAAAATTAGCCCACCTGCGAATATTAGCCCCTAAAATTTTCCATGGACAATTGATTGGAGTTTGTCTTGTCTTTTCGGTTGATTTTGGTCTTTTTATGCTTGATCAACTCTTCCAGTTCGCCTTTTTATAGTGTTAAACCTTTGTTTAGCCTCACCATACCTGATCTGCTCCCTATTTGCTATTTTTTATTTCTAACATTAGTAAACTTGACTGGCGCGGTTTTTTCCCTAACAGTTGTGCCAACTGGTGCTTATTGCCAGTTTAGCCCCCGTTCCAATCTTGTTCTGGTGCTAGATACAGCCATACAGTCGCACCAATTCTGTGTGGTGCTAGGGTTTACTTCTTTCTGAGCATTCTGAGCTTGATTTGTGGTTTTGGTGTCCTGAAGCCTTGGTTGACTGTGTGTGACCTCTATCCTCTGGTTGTTTGCCCTCTACTATCAGTTTTACATTCCAGCCCTAAGGCATCTAGGTGCTATAGTGTGCTGAGCCTCCCGTGGGAGTTTTTGGTTTTCATTTGTCCAGTCAACTTTGTTATTTCTTCTTTGCATTATTTTGGTGGTTTTCCATTGTTTTATTGCGTTATTTGAGTGATTTCCCTCTTTCTCATTCGAATTTCGTTTTGTCTCGTTTTGGGCCTAGATTACATGGTTCATTTGAGTCTTTGGGATTCCTCTTTGGTTTGAGGGATTTCTTCATTAGTCTGAGGTCTGATTAAGTGTTTTACATTGAGTGAGCTTGCTTGTATTTGCTCTTTTTCCATCACTTCTCGAATTGTTATTTTCATTAGTTTTCATTTTGTTTAGTGCATTTTTTCTCTTAAAACATTGAAAATACAAAAAATCAAATATCTTTTGATTTTTATTAGTTAATGTAAATTGAAATATTTTCTTCGTTATTAGTGTTATATAACTCTAAGGAAAGGCTTTTAGCTACATTAGCGTGCATTAGAGATGCTAGTGGTTGTTTTTTGATCATTTTGTTATTGTGTGAAAGCTCTCAACCTTCCCTTAGTTGGATATTCATCGAACAAAGTGATACATTGTGGCATGTAGTGTGCATTAAGAGGATTTTGAGACATAACATTCGGTAGGGCCTGAAAATTGAAACATAATTGAAGATCCACTCTAAAATTTATTCAATTTACCTTAAGGTAGCATTGAAACATTAACGAAATATTTAGAAGTCTAGGCTAGTGACGTGTTCCAGCGTCGTTAAACCTAGTAGTTGTTGTTCACCTCTTGGCTTTAGACAACACTAGTAAGGACATGTTCTCCCTGTACCGTCGCGTATATAAAGGGAGACCCCACTAGGTTGCTATCCTTTATCCATAGGAAGTCGATTCTGCCGCCTTATACCCATGATACACCAGACACAACATTCGGGGAGATTTCATGCAGGTACGTCAAGTCCTTGGTTGATTTCTCTTTCATTTTGAAACCAAGGTGTATATTGTAGTTCACAGATATCTGGTATACCCTTTTGCCTAGATTTCCAGAGAAGTCATTTTGATCTTTTATGACTCATTAAATTTGAAAAGATCATCAAGCGCTTGTCGTTTCATGCTTGTTTCCAAACTGAAAGCGATAGAGTCACCTTTTGCCTGTTTCTTGACTCTTAAAATATGAAATGGTAGAGTTTTGTTTCAATGTCTTAAAAATTAACTGCCCACGAAATACTCCTGGTTAAAGTTAGTTTCCTTAGGGTGTTTTTTTGAGTTGTTTCTGATGGCAACTTTTCCAGAGTTCACCATCCAAGGAAACCCCTCCGATGGGTATCCTAGTCGTTTTCCTCTTTTTGGAAATGTTGGTGCTCCTTATATGGCAACGTTGTCCCTTCCTGGGTTAACTGTTGGGTTTCCCGTTTGGTTGTTTTCAACCTTTGTGGTTCCAAATGTCCCGCCTACTGTTCAATCAGTTCCTCCACCTGAACGACATCATGTTGATTCCAAGGTGGACCTCTCCCCTTCTTCGATTGTTTCTGCGTCCTCCTCTTCTACTTCGCCTGGTGAAATTCTAGATTCGAGTAACCAGGTGCCTAAGAAGAAGAAGTTAGATAAAGGAGAGTCTAGCTCTGTGGCTATTATGCATAAGAAGCCTTCCATTGATAAACCTTCCAAACCTCTGCGGAAAGTTAAGTTCCCTTGCATGTTGTGCCAGGGAAACCATCTTCTTCGAGATTGCCATGGCATTCCCAAGGTGCTCGAAGTATGCTCCAACGGTCGCCCTCCATTGTATTTGACTTCTAGGAGTCAAGTTTGGGGCACGTCTTCAACTGGTGCTGGTGAGCCTCCTAAGAAGAAGGGTAAGGTCACCAATCCCTGTAGGTTGTGTGAAGGGCACCATGCCATTCACCTTTGTCTGTATATGGACGAAGCCAAGAGAGTTTTGGACAGCTCAACTGTTTCTACACCATGCCTCCCAGATGGTTATAAACATCTTTCTTTGAGTCCTCCACCAGCTGATCCTACGATTGGTCAAGAGTCATCCTTGGTCGATCCCGTTCCCTAGGAAATTCAAATTTCCGAATCCATTTCCGACCAACCATTGGTTGTGGGATCGCTTCAGCTGGCCCCGTCTATGGTGCACCAGGTATTTTCCATGGAGAGTGGATCTCACACCCCCCATGTCCTTTTGGTTTCTTTGGATTCTTCGGACTTGGATAAAGATTCTCCTATCCCTACACCTCAAGAAGCTGCTCCTCCACCTCTCGTGATGGAGGTCCTGGAGGATACTCCTCCCGCCTTCAAGATGGAGGTCGTGGAGGATGCTCCTTCTTCTTCCGTAACACCAGGGGAAGACCATCTCAGTTCAATGGTAGCCCCTCCGAGTAGTTTGGTCGCTTCCTTTGACTAGAGTCGATTTGCAGGATACTTCCTTTCGTCTTATGTGCCTTTTGAGATAACGGTACAAACCTCTAGTCTGGTCGTACCTAGCACTATTATAGATGAAGGCACGTCTGTTAGTGTTATATCCTCAACTACTTGGAAAGCTTTCGGTTCGCCGCCGCTTGTGCTTGTTACGCAGAATATGTTGGCGTTTAACAAAAGAACTAGTCAATCGTTAGGGATCCTTCCAAGGTTACCTATTACATTGGGAGGTAAAACCATCCATATGGACGTGATGGTTGTTCTAGGTCCCTTGGGTTTTAATCTAATTTTGGGGCACGGTTACACATATGCCATGGGAGCGCTTGTCTCCTCCCTTTTCCGTGTGGTCTGTTTTCCACGTGAAGGATGGATCATGACCATTGATTAGCTTTCGTTCTTTGGTCCTGATGTGGAAAATGGCCCGCCATCATCCCTTCCTGGTTTTTATCCACCCATTGTATCTACCCCACCGAAGGTCAACTATGTGGCTACCTACCCGTGCCTGTACTTAGTGATAGTGCTGTTGTACATCGTGTGATGGGGGCATTGGGTCCTGATTTCTGAGATTTTGTTCTCCCATTCGGTGTAGAACTCTTGGAAGCCATGACTTCTTGTTCATCATGATGAGTTATCTTCAAAGTAGAGTTCGTTTTCTTGTGTCAAGCTCCTTAAAAAATTAAACAAGCTTGCCGAAGCATAGTTCATTTTTCTTGTGTCAAGCTCCTTAAAAAATGAAACAAGGTCGTCAGAGCAGAGTTTGTTTTCTTGTGTCAAGCTCCTTAAAAAATAAAACAAGCTCTCATGAGGATAGTTCTTTTAATGTGCCAACCTCGTTAAAACAATGAAACACATTCTCGTTCAATTCGAGTCTTTGATAAGATCTTGTAAGATCCCAGTAGAGTCTTTCTCTTGATCTCGTAACTTGAACCTTCACTCCATTTGTCTTTCATATGGACTGAAGCTTGGGGGGCATGTACCTCGAATTGAGTCACCATGCTGGGGGCATGCTTACTTTTTCAAGCATAGTTTGTTTCCGTTTCAAGCTTGTGTAAAAATGAAACTGGTTTCAAGCATAGTTTATCTTTGTTTCAAGCTCGTGTAAAAATGAAACCAACTTCAAGCAGATTTTTCTAATTTCAAGCTTGTGTAAAAATAAAACCATTCCCATTTTACCTCTCGTGGTTGCCATTTTTTCAGCCTGTTTTGCCAGATGAGCCTTGGTTTTCTCATTCCATCGTCCCTATCTGCTTGGCCGATCATATGCCTTCACTTGGTTTTTTTACATGTTCCTGAGGAACCGCTGTGGTGAGTGGTCTTGTTAGCCAGCCTCTTGATCTTTATCTTGTTTTGAGTAGTTCCATCATCACCGAAACTAGTTGCTGCCCTTTATACCACTCGTTCCTCCAGGAGGAGTCACCTTTCAGCTCTTTTCTGACTCTCTAAAACTGAAAAGATTGTCGAGTCACTTGTCGTTTTGATCTCGTTAAATTGGCTGCGAAACGACATCTACCCAGTATACGTTTACCCCTTTTTCGGGCTAGGATAGATTATTTATGAAAAAGGAATACCCTAGCCTATCGCGACTAGGAGGCTTTCTCAGACATAGTTTTCTACCTTTTCGGATCTGAGGAACTATTTACGAAAAGGGACTGTTGGAGTTTACTTTTCCGATGTCTTTTCAAACTCTCTAAACATGAAAAGACACTGAGTTCTTCCTTTTTCAGACTCATTAAAACCTGATGACATCGGATTCAGTCGCAATGAAGATATTCGATTTTCTCCTTCCTAGGGCTCATTAAATGTACTAGGATGGATTCGTCCTAATGATGAACTTATATCACAAGCATATGCTATCCCCTTCAAGCTTGTTTTAAAAAATAATTGGGGTACTTGCCAGAAATGGTGGAGAAAATAGAACCAGTATCATAGTCGTGTTGAAAGTATGTCACTCTTGAACATGGCACTTGTCTGCATTCGTGTCGGGTTGGGCACATCTCATCTCATTCTCTGCTTGTCTCCGTGGGTTTGGGTAATCCCTTTTGACCTCTCATCTGCTCTTTGCCTCATCATCATGACCTCTGATCTTTTGATGTCAAATACTGCCAAATCCACTATCGTGCCATATGTTCAAAAGAAGTTGACCTCTGCAGTTTCAAACTTCCTCTGATTCTCATCTAATCTTGATTCACAAGTATTTTTTTCCTCTGTCTCATGTCGATGATGTGGGAAACACTATGGCCTACCTTCAATCAAGGTCACTTCCTGTTGGCTTCAGCTCATTATCCAGGAATTTGATCTAGAGACTCCCTTCTGGTACCTTGGAGCCTGCATGCCACAATGGCAGGTTCTTCGCATTCGACGCAAGGTTTTCATCATTGGCCTTTGATCGGATGATTCTACGGGTGTTCAACGCCAGCTCACTATTCACATTCCGTGGATTGTACCTATAGTACCTTGAGGGCCATTGTCATTATTGGTGGTACCTCTCGCGTCTGTTAATAGCTTTCATCATTGGCTGGTAATCAGACGATGTTCTTGCATGTTTGACTTCAGCTCACTTATTCACATGCTTGGACTTGTACTCTGTTCAGGTCGAGATGGAGCACAAGACCCTGGATATTGTCTTATAGAATCCAGGCTGCGGATTTTGTGGATTATCATGATTAGTTACATGAATCATTGATTGGATGGCTGCGACCATACCTGAGTCTATTTATCGATCCTCACTAGATGGCTGCATCCATGCCTTGGATATTGATTATTGTATACTCTATTATGGATGGCTATGCCCATACAACACATCATGTATTTGAGATATCAGTTGTACCTGTATAAGTAGGTTTCCCGACGGCAGTGTTTTCAGTTGGACACATTCTCATAAAGCATTTCACCCCTCTCTCTCTCTCGGGCCTCATGCTTTAGGGGGCATCTGTTACACAATAATTTGTCACCGTCCCTGCAATCCCCCATCCCGCACATTGGAGGGCCTATTCTGTGACCTGTGAGCAGTGACATGACCTGAAACCACTTTCATGGAATCCCCCTTAACAAGGACAATCATTCCTTTGAAGACAGATTCCTTTAACAAGCCCTAAAAATATACCTTTTGGCCTTGGCGCGACCAACCAGTTCAACCCTCGTGCTAATGGGGGAAATCCACCAAAGAGGGCGCGCCAATTGTCGCTATGTCCCAGTGTATTACTCGCGCCAAGCTTAATAAGGGTTGTGTTTTAAAAATAAATGGTGGAAGTTTGATTCCAACCAACTCCTGAATGAGTCTCTAAAATGAGTTGGGACGTTTGGCTCCGGATCTCCATGTAGGGGAAGTGGTTCTCCACCTATCATGGAAGATTCCTTGAGGATAGGGCCAATCCCATCGTTGTAGGGATCCCAATTCCCCTTCCACCATCTATATAAGCTTGTTATTTTCCCTTTGCAAGCTAGCCTGAATAGAGCTAAATCAGTAGTAAGGAGACTATCGCCAAACAACCTCTGAGAGCCAAGCCGAAAAGAGAGAGATTTGTCCCATTCCCGACGAGCTTCATCGAGACGTGCTCCGCTGTCGACTGGCCGAAGGAAGATCCAGCGTCAGAGCTTAGTTTGTATCTTTCTTTCGTTGTGATTAATAATAAACAACTTTGATTATGGTTCCATTCATATGTTCATGTATTATGTTATGAATTGTATCTTCTCTGACTAATACATGGTTGCATGTATTAGGTTTTATGCTTTTGTGTTGTTGTTTCTTCATGTACGTGCAGGTGTTCGAATGTGCTAAGCAGGAGAATTATGATCTGCCAAAGCGAAGGACGGAAGTGCCATCTTCTCTACAAGCAACAGCAGCGTGGGACTTAAGGTAGGCCTCTTGTCACATCTTGGTCTTTTGTAACTAGGAACCTGCGTCTTAGCGTGACTCGGTTGTTGCTAGACCTGATCTGGGCTAGTAGGGATCGCCTCTGTCCGCAGAGGGGATTTACCTCTCCAACACTTATAAGTCTACAACATCAAAGTTCCTAAATTCAAGCCTTGAAATTGAGAGAAAATCTCATAAAAGTCTTAAAAACACTTGTACCGCACTTTCTCTTAACATTTCTTGTGGTGCTGCTCTTTTTTGCTCTAAATCATGTGGAGCTAAATGCAATTTTTATTCATTAAAGGTGTGGACCCCTGTAAAAGGTAAAACAAAGGTAGAAAGTAACATGTAGAAGCCCAACAGTCAAATCTAGAAGCTTCTAGAAGCAATTATCCGGTCGAAGGTTCGCTCCTATCATGTATGTTCATTCCTCCATTATGGGAGCCTAGCCCTTGATTTATGGAGCCCAATCCCTTCAAACGAGCATTATATCCCTTCTTATGTGGAACCATAACCTCCTCTCTTTTCCTATAAATTGAAGCCATAGTGCAGCTTCAAAGGTTAGAGTTAGTGAGTTAGGCTTTGAGAATTATTGAGGAGAAATGCTGTAGAGACTCATACTCTCTTAACTGATCATTATGTGGAAATGATTACTCACCCATGTGCATTTTAGCTGAGAGAGTACAAAGCTTGTCAGAGTAAAGGAAACACCTATTTCGGACCCCAGGAAGGCCTGTATGACATCAAGGAGGACATGGTTGTAGGGCTCTTCTTTATTTAAGTTAATACGAATGAATATTGTTTTCTCAATGATATCTTTAGTTAAATAGATTATTTATCATGTTTAATCAATGGGTTATTTAATTAATTATCTCATTTCTTGAATTCCTTGATCATCTTGATAGATGTTTGATTCATGAATTAATTTTATTATACAGGTGCTTTTGATCTTTTCTTGTGTTTGTGATTGCAGATTCTTGACGACGACTTTCTTCAAACCACTGGAAACAAGATCAGCGTTGGACTACAATTAGGTTTCTAAAACCCTGTTATAATTAATTCCAAGTCAAACAATATCTAGAGAAAATAGTTTTTATTTTTCCGTTTGTTGCTAGTTGTCCATAGGACACTTGGGAGGTATGTCTTGTCCACAAGAATGACTTATCCGCCTAACAAAATGGCGACACCGCTGGGGATTGGTTTTTGAACTTTGATTTCTTTTATTTTTGACTTGTGAATTTCTTTTTTCTGATTTTGATTAATTTATACTAGCTTGGGTAGTTTATCCTTGTAGAGTCCTTGAGAAATGATTTAGAGTTTTTTATTTTTTCTTTTATTTTTCTGGTGTCCGCTCTTTTCTTGTATACACAGTGCGAGACCGCACTGGTTTACACTAAATCCTGCGGACCTTGTGAAAATTTTTGGAAAATCTTAAAATCCTCTTTTCTGGATTAGTTTTTTAGATTCTCAGTGAATACCCAGACTTGTATCTTCTATCAGAAAGCTTTGATTAAGATTTTATTTCAGCATTTTTATTTTTGAATGATTTCCTGAAAGATCTGCATGTTATAGTGATTTTTTCTTTGTCTTTATCTCGCTCAAATATTAGAAACCTTGGTATACCTTTAGATCACTGGTATTTCCTTGCTTTCTTACTGAGTTTGACATCATAGCATAAATTGTTTTATGAGATTTAGATCCCATTTTTCTCATTTGCAAATCTTTAAAAAACTTTTGTTGATAAGTTTGGAATTTCATTTAAAAAACCAAAATTGGGTGTTTTTTGAGTTCTTGCTGATTCAGGAAAAGAATTTATTAGTTAGATAACAAGCTAAGCAAGACATCCTCAAAATATTTAAAATTTTAATTCAGATTTAGTCTTTGGAATTTTTAGATCTCAAAATTAGTGTTTATAGTTTTGAGTATTATTTCTAGAAATTGTAGTGTTCTTTCGAAGAAAAAATTTGTTTGTAGTTTCGATCTTGAATTATAAAGGTATTTCTTATTTGAGCATTAGATCATTTTGGGTTCTCAAAGAAATTAAATTTCTTTTCATTTATTCTTGTTTGAAGGAACGAATTGTTTTAAAAGATTGCATTTCTCAACTCTTCCTTTAGATAGAATTCATTGAAAGGAAAAGAATTGTTTCTCATAATAGATGCATTTTTAGTGTGTTTTGAGTCGGGTCACTACATATCATCAGTTTCACTTTCGCACCTATTGTCCTAAGAAACAACCTTTTAAAATCAACGCTTAAATTAAAATCAATCTAGTAATTTTTTATATTTCTAGGGCTCTTTTCACCAATATAGCTTAGGCTAGTGTCTTGGAGTAGGGAGTAATTAACTCTCCAAGAAAATTAAAACAAACAAGTAGTCGATCTTACGGTAGGAAAAATCCAATAGTCGCTTGTATGCTCTAGGAAGCTCCTCTTAAAGGAGTCAAGCATGAGGTCATATCTGAACCAGTGGGATAATCAATTCTATCTCTTTGGGAATGATAGAAGATGTGTGTGTATTAACAATGGTAAACCTCGGATAGACCATTGTCGAGGAGCCTGGGGTCACTTGTCAGTATACCTTGGATTATGTCAAGGAGCCTTCAAGGGGATTGAGCTTTGTTACTCTGCCCTTGTGCGTATGTTGTTGATCAGCGGTTGTCATTGATGTCAACCCAAGCAGCACCAGGGGCTAACCCAATATTGCATGGGATTTTTTACCTACCAAATTAATATATTCTGGGTCAGTAATGCTTTTTATGGTTTCTACTTGTCGAGATTTTTCCGTTGATATATGGCACGCCATGTAATTCTTCACGGTTTGACAGATATTCATGTTTGAAGTTTGTACCCCCAGTTAGTGGGCTAAAACCCCATGGGGTTGGGGCATGGGTCAATGAAAAGTAATAATTAATATTTTTTAAGCTCCTAAAATCCCTCCCACGTTCACTTGTTGAATCCCCTCTCAACTTAAGAATTTATATAAATTGTGATCTTATTTTCCTCCTTAGGCAAGGGATTTCGCCATCTGAAATAGGTCATCGTGGAATTTGCGCTCTAAATTTTTTTCTACGAAGGTTCAGAAGCTGAAATGTTTATGAGGTGAAGCCGAAATCCTGAGGAAGCTGCTGTAAAAATTTCAGATCAAGGTGCACAAATTTTTTGGAGATATGATTTGTGGAAGTCAAGGTTTTTGCAGGCTCCTGAAATTCATCTCAATGAAGTGACCTTGGTAAATTTGTCATAACTCTCTCTCTGAGTATCGGATTGGAAGTCCATAAAAATTGGTGGATAGTGCACAATCTATGATTTTTTCTCTATCAATTTCGGAGCCAAATGAAGAAACAGTGACACGTGGCACGTCATACAAGTGCGCTCTGCTGAAACAGTCCATAATTAGGGCGTTGTGAGAGATTGGGTATAACTCTCTCTTGAAGAATCCAAATTGAGTCAAACCTATGGAATTGGAAAGATGACTCATAGGACTACTATAGGACCGAAAATCAGATATTGAGGATCTGAAATAACATAGATACACCAGATTCAATATCGAGCTCCTAGAAGGCAAGAAAAAGCTAGATCATGTGTTGTCAAGGGTTGCAAAGGAGAAAAATTTATATGGCAACAAAGCAAAGCAAGGTGCAGCAGAAGGTAGCATGACAAGATCAGCAACCAAGGTGCATAACAGCAGCAAGAAGTTCATCATATGAAGTCTTCAAGTGGGCAACACTGCATACAATCATTGTAAAGGTATCATTGTACTTAGTCACTGTAAATATATTATTGTACAAATTGTACTAGTATCTATCTGCCAAGGGTTGAAGAGGCGGTGTTGGGAGGTATAGGATCATCATTAGGTGGTTGTATCAAAATTTGGGTTATGGTATAGTATATCTTCTTCTTCTACATCATTCTATATCATTGTAAAGTGGACCATTTTCCCTGGTACGGGAGTCCATTCTTCTTTTATTCTTCTATAGGGTGGTAGGGTGGTGCTAGGGTGAGTTGTAGCTCATTGGGTGTTGGGGCATCCGTTCAGTTGACTACTAAACAATCTTGGGCGTTGGAGCGTCCATCCAGTGGGAGCTGGAGAAGAATGCTTTTATAGATTCTAGGAAGTTGGAGCTTTCTTTTCAATTGGAGTTGAATATTAAAGAATATTAGAAAAGAATTAGGTGGTTTTTGTCCCGAAGTGGGTTTCCAACTTAAAAAATGTGTGCATTTGTGTTCCTCTTGTTTGTTGTTATCATTGTACAAACACTGATAATAATTGAAGATTAATTAATGCTCTAATTGAAAGGAATATTGATTCACCCCCCCTCTCAGTATTTCCAACAATTGGTATCAGAGCTTGGTTCCTTCAATAGCAATTTAACAGCTGGAAGGAGGTCATGGATCATACCAAGAATGGTGTACCTCTAATCAATGAAAATAATTATGCACTCTGGAAAGGAAGAATGGAGGTCTATCTCTTAGCGCAAGGTTACAAAGTATGGGACACTGTTCAAAATGGATTTACATCAACTACGGATGAACAAGGTAAGAATAATTTTGGTAAATGATGCAAAAGAAAAGAATATTATTATCAGTGGACTTATTGAATATACTTATCATAAGGTGTTGGATTGTAAAATCGCTAAAAATGTATGGGACAAGCTTGAGAATACATACGCAGGTGACTCAAATGTCAAAGAAGCAAAGCTTCAAATCTATAGAGAAAAATTTGAGCAACTCAGAATGAAAGAAGATTGCAACATAGTTGCATACTTTTAGTACGTTGATGAAATAACCAATACTCTGGAAGGATTGGGAGAGCCAGTTGACGAGAAGACTATTATACGAAAGATTCTTAGAACATTACCAAGGAGATTCAACCCAAAGGTATCGGTCTTAGAATACAGTGCAAATATGGACAAACTCAGCAAGGAAGAATTACATGGAGTTCTCATAGCATATGAAATGAGACTTGATGAAGAAAATGGTACTTCAAATCTAGAAACTGCGTTCATTGCATCTAAGCAAACCAATAAGGACAAACAAGCTTCAATTGAAATGACATGCACCTGCAAGTGTGAAGAAAAGGGAGATGATGGAGAAGGTCTTTCAGATGAAGAATATGCTTACTTTATGAGAAAACTAAAACCTAGTAAGGGAAAATTCAAAGGTAAACTTCCATTGATATGTTTCGGTTGTGGTGAGGTTGGGCATTTCGTAGCAAAATGTCCGAACAAAAGTGTTGGCAACTCAAAAGGAAAGAAAGGCTTTAATAAATTCAACAAGAAAGGAAAAAAGAAAGGATCCAAAAGGAACTCTCTCTAAAGAAGATATCTCATCATCCGATGAAGAAAGTGAAAACAAAGAAGAAGCCAATGAGAAAGTATTGTTTATGGCCAAGCACAATAAACAAGAAGTATAAAACAATGAAGAAGAAGGGTTGACCATAGAAGAATTTTATGAGGAAGCAATCAAGCTTATAAAAGAGCTCAATGCTGAGAAGATCCATTCCAATACTCTTGAAGAACAAGTTCAAGGTCTCAAAATTTAGGTTGAAGAACACAAATGTATTGAAGAGTCACTTCAAAAGAAGTTGGAAGAAAGCAACCAGGAAAGGGAAGCTTTAGAAGCTGAAGTAGTCTCACTGCATAAGGAAGTGAAGAAGGGAAAACATGTCCAAAAATATGCCAACAGCTCAAGGGCATTGGAAGAACTCATCAACAATCAACGATCTTACAACGACATAATTGTCCTCGGTTACAAAGAAGAAGAAGCAGGACCTTATACAACAAAATACAATGAAACTATGAGATCTGACATACATGAAGACTTCATTGGATAAGACTCGCAAGCACATCCTTGGAAGACGATTCCTTGACGAAGATTTTCATCTAGGTACCAACATATTTTTCATGGCTATTGTTATTCATGTGAAAAATTTTTCATAAAGCTGTAGAATGTCGCACGTACTCTAGGAACCAATACAATTCCAAGAGATTCTTCAAATATGAACCTCCCAGGGCTCAACGAAACATCAATAGATTTGAACATTTTATAAATAATATGGAATGTTACAAATGTCAGAACTTTGGACACATATCCAGACACTACAGACTTGAAAATCATTCAGAAGAATCTTCAAAGCCACAGAATGAATGAACATGGAAGAAGAAGAAAACTGATAATTGTGCTCTCGCTCTCGAGGCTCAAAAAAATAAATATGTGTGGTATGTTGACAGTGGTTTCTCAACACATATGACTAGAGATAGAAAGAAATTTGTATCTCTGAAAGAGAAGAAGGATGGAACCATATCGTTTGGAAATGATGGATCTTCAAATGTTATAGGATCAGGTACAATCACTCTCAGAAGCAAAGATGTTATAGCCAAGAATTTTCTATTGGTCGAAAACATGAATCACAATCTGCCTAGTGTTGGAAAAATGTGTGATCAAGGACACACAATGCTATTCAACTCCAAAAAATGTGAAATCAGGAAAGGCAAGTATGGTAAAATTGTGGCTACAGCAAGTCGAGCTCCAAATGACATATATGTTCTGGATGAAGCAACTAAAGCATGTCTACTAGCTAAATAAGATGAAAGATGGTTATGGCAAAAAAGAATGGGTCACATAAACTTTGACAATCTTGTCAGGATAAGAAAAAAGGAAGCAGTATGAGAAATGCCGAAAATCTCAAAACCTTCCAACACACTATGTGAGGCATGTCGGCATGGAAAGCAGACAAAAGTCCAATTTAAAACAAAATAACACTTTGCATCACATCCATTGGAATTGATACATACTGATCTATGTGGTCCTGTGAGAACAAAAGGCTTAGACGAAGAATTATGTTTCATGTTAATGATAGATGACTATACCAAGATGACAACCGTCAGTTTCCCAAAGAAAAAATCTGAAGCATTTGATTGCTTTAAGATCTACAAGGAGTTGGTTGAAAATGAAACTGATTTGAAAATAAAGTGTTTAAGATCAGATAATGGTGGAGAATTCACTTCCAAATTATTTCAGCAATACTGTGACGAAAATGGAATAAAAAGGAAATTTTCAATAGCACGAACACCTCAACAAAATGGAGTTTCTGAAAGAAAGAATAGAACCGTACAGGAAATGGGTAGAATAATGTTGAAGGACTCAAAATTGGATAAAAAATTATGGGTTCAAGCAATTGATACGACAATCTTCATTATCAACCGAAGTCTTCTCAGAAATAATTGCAACAAGACTCCATATGAATTATGGAAAGGAAAACTAGCTAATGTAAAATATTTCAGAATCTTCAGAAGCAAATGTTATATCAAAAGACAAGATCAAAATTTGGGTAAGTTTGAATCATGTGTTGATGAAGGTATCTTTGTTGGTTACTCATGCAAAAGAAAGGCCTATAAATGCTATAATCTAAGATGAAAACAGATAGTGGAGAGAATAAATGCTACATTTGACGAAGATGGTGTTCTAGCGAGTAATGATGAGGATCTAGAATCTTTGAAACTTGAGACAGAGGTTGAAAAAGACACAGATAAAATTGTAGAACAAGAAGCAATTATCAACGAGGAAGAAGTAAACAATGATCATCAATATATACCATAACAACAACAAGAAGCTCCTCCAAGGAGAACAAAAGAGTGGATTAAAAAGAACCATTCATCAAATCAACTCATTGGTGACATAAATGAAGGTCGACAGCTTCATTCATCACAACAAGCTCATGTTGCCTTTCTAGCAACCTTTGAGCCTAGTAGTTTTGAGGAAGCCAGCCAGAATGAACATTGGGTAGCAACTATGAATGAAGAATTGGATCAAATTGAGAAGAATAACACTTGGGAATTAGTTCCACGACCAAAAGATAAAATTGTCATTGGGACTAAATGGGTGTTCAGGAACAAATTGAATGAAGATGGGAAGGTTACCAGAAACAAAGCAAGATTGGTTTGCAAAGGATATGCACAAGTGTAAGGAATTGATTTCGACGAAAAATTTGCACCAGTTGCCTGAATGGAAGCCATCCAAATGTTTCTTGCCTATGCATGTTCAATAAAAATCAAAGTCTACCAAATGGATGTTAAGTCAGCATTTCCAAATGGAGAATTAGAAGAAGAAGTTTACATCGAACAACCTGAAGGTTTTCTACTATCACAAAAACAAGACTATGTCTGCAGGTTAAGGAAGGCTCTATATGGTCTCAAGCAGGCTCCCAGAGCATGGTATGCTCGTCTTGATGGATATCTACATCAACAAGGGTTCAAGAAAGGTACTATTGATAGCAATATTTATGTACAAATAGATAAAGATAATTTAACAATCGTTGAGGTATATGTGGATTATATAATATTTGGTAGAAATGATGATCGAATAAGTAAGAACTTTTCTACAAAGATGCAAAGTGAGTTTGAGATGTCTTTACTTGGTGAGCTGACATACTTCTTAGGGCTTCAAATATCTTAGCAAGAGAAAGGAATATTTATATGTAAAGCCAAGTACATCAAGGAAATGCTCAAGAAATTCAAAATGGAATATTGCAAGCCCGTCCTTACTCTGATGGTAACAGGTTGAAAATTAAGCATAGATGACTCATCTAAGGATGTGGATCAGAGGTTGTACAGATCTATGATTGGTAGTCTTCTATATGTAACAGCCTCTCGGCCAGATGTTATGCAAGAAGTTGGACAAGTAGCAAGATTCCAAGCAGCACCAAAAGAATCACATATTATTGCAATAAAAAGAATTCTTTGATATCTAAAGGGCACAGAAGAATATGGCTTGTGGTATCCCAAGGGTAACAATCTCATTATTCGAGCCTTTACAGATGCAGATTGGGCAGGAAGGGTTGATGATCATAAGAGTACTAGTGGAGCAACATTCTATCTAGGTGGTTGTCTCGTATCATGGTTGAGAAAAAAGCAAACTTCAATCTCGTTATCTACAGCGGAAGAAGAATACATTGCAGCAGCATCATGTTATACTCAAGTCCTTTGGATGAAAAAAACTTTGCAAGATATTCAAGTACAATTTAGTGATCCTATTCCCATATTCTGTGACAACATTAGTGCCATCAGCATCTCCAAGAATCCTATCATGCATTCAAAAACAAAACACATTCCGATCAAATATCATTTTATTAGAGAAAAAGTCGCTAAAAAGAATATCAAACTTGAGTATGTTTGTACAAAAGAATAAATTGCTGATATCTTCACTAAACCTTTACCTCGTGAAGCATTTGAATATCTTCATCAAAACCTTGGGATTCTTCCAAGTTCTCATTAGATTACAGGTCTCCAGGATGGTTGTGTGTCAGGGGGAGTAGAAGTGTGTACAGGTCCACAGGATGGTTGTGTTTCAGGGGGAGTTACCCTTTTCCATTGATGTCAAAGGGGGAGAGAATGTTGTAGGAAGAGGTGTCATGATCGCAGGGGGAGTACTTGTGTTGCCATCAATGCCAAAGGGGGAGATTGTTGATCAACGGTTGTCATTGATGTCAACCCAAGCAGCACTAGGGGCTAACCCAATATCTCATGGGAATTTTGACCTACCAAATTGATATATTCTGGGTCAAAAATAATTTTTATGCTTTCTACTCGTTGAGATGTTTCCGTTGATATATGGCATGCCATGTAATTCTTCACGGTTTGAGAGATATTCATGTTTGAAGTTTGTACCCCCAGTTAGTGGGCTAAAACCCCATGGGGTTGGGGCATGGGTCATTGAAAAGTCATAATTAATATTTTTTAAGCTCCTAAGATCCCTCCCACTTTCACTTGTTGAAGCCCCTCTCAACTTAAGCATTTATATAAATTGTGATCTTCTTTTCCTCCTTAGGCAAGAGATTTCGCCATCTGAAACAGGTCATCGTGGAATTTGCGCTCTAAATTTTTTTCTACGAAGGTTCAGAAGTTGAAATTTTTAAGAGGCAAAGCTGAAATCCTGAGGAAGCTGCTGTAAAAATTTCAGATCAAGGTGCACAAAATTTTTGGAGATATGATTTGTGGAAGTCAAGGTTCTTGCAGGCTCCTGAAATTCATCTCAAAGAAGTGACCTTGGTAAATTTGTCATAACTCTCTCTCTGAGTATCAGATTGGAATTATGTAAAAAGTGATAGATAGTGCACAGTCTATAATTTTCCTTCTATCAATTTCAGAGCCAAATGAAGAAACAATGACATGTGGCACGCCATACAAGTGTGCTCTGCTGAAACAGTCCATAATTAGGGAATTGTGAGATATTGGGTATAACTCTCTCTTGAAGAATCAGAATTGGGTCAGACCTATGGCATTGGAAAGATGACTCGGAGGACTAATATAGGACCAAAAATAAAATATTCAGGATATGAAATAACAGAGGTACACTAGATTCAATATCGAGCTCCTAGAAGGCAAGAAAAAGCTAGATCATGTGTTGTCAACGGTTGCAAAGGACCAGACTTTCTATGGCAGCAAAGCAAAGCAAGGTGCAGCAGAAGGTAGCATGACAAGAGAAGCAACAAAGGTGCATAATAGCAGCAATAAGTTCATCATATTAAGTCTTCAAGTGGGCAGCACTGCATACAATCATTGTAAAGGTATCATTGTACTTAGTCATTGTAAATACATTATTGTACAAATTGTACTAGTATCTATCTACCAAGGGTTGAAGAGGCAGTGTTGGGAGGTCTAGGATCATCATTAGGTGGTTGTGTCAAAGTTTGGGTTATGGTCTAGTATATCTTCTTCTTCTACATCATTCTATATCATTGTAAAGTGGACCATTTTCCCTGGTACGGGAG
The DNA here is from genome assembly GCA_034641835.2 of Pinus albicaulis. NCBI lineage: Eukaryota > Viridiplantae > Streptophyta > Pinopsida > Pinales > Pinaceae > Pinus > Pinus albicaulis. Next base: position 322,674,439 of record CM076583.1, on the reverse strand, counting down.
TCCATTCTTCTTTTATTCTTCTATGGGGTGGTAGGGTGGTGCTAGGGTGAGTTGTAGCTCATTGGGTGTTGGGGCATCCGTTCAGTTGACTACTGAAGAATCTCGGGCATTGGAGCATCCATCCAGTGGGAGCTGGAGAAGAATGCTTTTCTATATTCTAGGAAGTTGGAGCTTTATTTTCAATTGGAGTTGAATATTAAAGAATTATTAGAAAAGCATTAGGTGGTTTTTGTCCCGGAGTGGGTTTCCACCTTAAAAACTGTGTGCATTTGTGTTCCTCTTGTTTGCTGCTATCATTGTACAAACACTAATAATAATTTAAGATTAACTAATGCTCTAATTGAAATGAATACTGATTCACCCCCCCCCCCCTCTCAGTATTTCCAACATATGTCGGATCGTAGACTGTTCCCCCAGGTATATTAGTTCCTGTTGGTAACCATAGTGGCCATAATATTTACGATTTTTTCCTAAGGTGACGATGGAGGAAATATCCCACTATACCTGGAGCAGAAGTCGACTAGACTCACTTGGAATCTCCAAAGGGTTATCTTCACTCGAGATGGTTTAAGTGGAGAAACTTGCACCGGTCTGTTTCATTAAGCAGGTTGTCAGGGTAACTTTTCCAACCGCCCTTTCTACATTAAAGTACTACAATGTTGGATTTCATCATGAACTAGTGTTTTTAGTGTGGGAAGTTATTGTTTGTTTGTGGTTTGATCTCCTAGATTTTTAGGTGTGTGATTCATTTGTTTGTTTCCTTAGAAACTCTAGGAGTTTTCATTGAAATTTTCTTTGATTGTGTGTGATTAATAATTTTTAATTGTGGCTGAATTACCAAGACAATCACGTAGACTCCAAGGGAAACCCCCTAAGTATACACCAAGCCAACTTGAAGGCCTGTGAGCTCTAGTAACACCTAGTGACAGTAGAATTAGATCAACAGAAACAGGAGAATCATCTATAGTTATTCATCCTGATTATCAATCACAAACAACAGAACATATCCAAGAGCCAATTTCAATTTCTGAAGTTACAGGTAGTATTTCTCGTTCCAGTGAATTAGCTGAAGAACCTGAAATTTCTGAGCCTCACACTGAACCTGCTGTATTGGAACCATCTTCAGGATTTGTTACTCCGAATTCTAGTGATCCTAGTTCACCTAGGGTAAGACATCGCATTACTGAAAATTTTCCTTCTGACCTCATATCTATTGAAGAAATTTTTGCTCCAGACGAAGACATAACTCTTCCTGAAACCCAAGAAACTTTGAATATTAGGGAGCGTGAATCAATATTCTACAGTCCTTTTAGAACTGACGCTTGGTATTTATCATTGACATATTTTTTCGAAAACCCAGGTCTTAGTTTTTCACCACCTCGAATTCCTTTTCATCTTACACCAAGAGGTTATCATCCTTCATCAACTATGTCAGGTGAATCATCTATGTTTTCCCGATCTCTGGAAACATTTTTATATGGTGGCCCTTTTGTTCCTTCGGGGTACCAGTCACTATTTGGTACTTTCTCAGGAGCAACTCCTCAACCAACTGAACAAGTGTTATCATCTGGTACGACTGGAACTAAAACTAAACGTTGAACGCAGAGAAAATTTTTATGATGTCTGGTAATATTCTAAATCCTCAACCTCAGGGTAGTCGGTTACCACCTGGGGGACAACCTCAAGGTAGTCAGTTACCACCTGGGGGCCATCCTCAAGGAAGTCAGTTATCGCCTGGGGGGAAACCTCAAGGTAATTTTTTACCAGGACAAACTATGGGACAATATTATTTACCTAGAGAACAACCTCAAGGACGGTACATACCTCAAGGTTATCAACCACAGGGACAGTACATACCCCAAGGTCAACCCCAGACTCAGTATATTCCTCAAGGTAAATATCAACCCTAGATTCAGTACGTGCCTCAAGGTTATCAACCTCAAGGTCAGTACCCAGCTCAAGGTTTCCAACCTCCTTCCGGTCAACCATTATTACAAGGAGCTGGAAATTTTCCAGTTAATTATCAACCCTATGTTGAACCAGGTTATGGTCCTTCATATGAAAAACCTTCTATGGGTCAATATCCTAGAATGAATATGGTGTGGGATCCATCTCAAATTCAACAGACTATGCAACCCAATGTGCAGATACCTAATCAAGCTAGACAGTCCATAGGTTCTAGTCCAAACCAGCAACCTGTCCAGCCTATCATTCAAATCCCTGCACCTAGTTCTATTCAGCAGCCTGAGCCTAGTACACCTCAGACTCTGACTCAAACTTCTGCTACTGTTGCAAATTCTGTTCAAAATACCACACCCGTTTCTGGAGTATCTGTAGCTCCGGTTTCTTTTATCCCTGCATCAGTGCAAATTCCTCAAGTATCTGTACCATAGTCAAGACCTACAGTTCAGGATACGGTCCAGATGCCTATAGGACAAGCTAGTACTAGTACGGTTGTTGTTATTCAACAAAAATTTACTTATCAACCGTACCAAGGACAGTATCAATTTGGACAGGCTACACAAAATCCAATATATTAGTATCAGTCGTACCCTGGGTATACTTATCAAGTACCTCAACAACCCCAGTATGGTCTGGTTAATCCTGGTTATACAGGAGGTTTTACAATTCCAAATGCACATCCAATTCTAGGGTATCCTGGATATCCTCCTCCTAGCACTGGTTTGATCACACAAGGTTATCAAGACCCTAGCCATCGGTTACCATTTATAGCAACTTTAGATTTACCGGATCTATCATGCCTTATGAATGATCACATTTTTTATCTTCCATATTAGCCGCCGATGCCTAACAAGTTTCCCAGTGATATTTCAAAGTTTTAGGGTAAGTCAGGAGAGGACCCATCTAATCACGTTATGACTTATCACCTCTGGTGTGCATCCAATTCACTAATCGATGATTCAATTCGATTGCATCTTTTTCACAGAACTCTCATTGGTCTAGCTTCCAAATGGTACATTGAGTTATCATGCAGCTCTTTTAATAATTTTAATGCAATAGCTACTGCTTTCTTAACCCATTTTCATTTTCCTGTCAGATACGACAACGGCACAGAATTGATGACTTCATTAAAACAGTCTATGTCTATGTACATATCTGATCACATTCATGAATGGAGACGTAGAAGGAATTTAGTGAAAGTCTTTATTCCAGATCAAATTTTGGTTGAATGTTTTATTAAATCGTTATTGCCCAAAATTACTGAAGATGTGGCCAAAGAAGGCGTTGTTACAGAAGAGAAAGTCATTGCTCAGGCTCAGTACCTTGACCTTGTATATACTCAAGTCAGGTACTCTGTATGATAAAATCCTCGACTTACCAAGATCTAGTCAATTAATTGAAAATCCTTCTGTCTCTCATGCCACTGATGGTGTAATTGGTTCTGTTAGCATTGGTAAAAGTAAGAATAAATATTCCAAGACGACTTCTCTTATTATCACTTTACCCGATAAAATCCTCGACTTACCAAGATCTAGTCAATTAATTGCAAATCCTTCTGTCTCTCATGCCACTGATGGTGTAATTGGTTCTGTTAGCACTGGTAAAAGTAAGAAGAAATCTTCCAAGACATACTCTGTATGATAAAATCCTTGACTTACCAAGATCTAGTCAATTAATTGCAAATCCTTCTGTCTCTCATGCCACTGATGGTGTAATTGGTTCTGTTCGCACTGGTAAAAGTAAGAAGAAATCTTCCAAGACGACTTCTCTTATTATCACTTTACCCGATTCACCAAAAGGAGATTCTTCTATTGAAGCTTCCGCCGATATTCATGTTGTAGAATCATCTACAACCAAACCTAAAACTGGTGGTAAGAAGAAAGGTAAGAATAAAAATAAAAAATCTTCAAAAGATAAAAACGATACAACTGGACCAACTAACGAAAAAACACAAACCTCGATATCCTTGTCGGATATGTGACGAGTATCATTTTACAAAAGAGTGGCTACATAGAGCCGAGGTATCAAAATTTGTTAAGGGTTCACCCATACCTGCTGTCTTGAAGGATCCCTTTCCTGCTCAAGATAGTAACATGGTTGGATCTTCCTCAATTGCGCTAGATAATATCTTGATGGTTGCGACGCGATTGCAAGATTACGGTAGTAAAAATCCTGGTAAATAAGCAGAAACATCTAATTCAACATCAACTACATCTCCTTCAGTTTCTGATCCGTTACAGATCGAGAAAAAAATCCTGACTTAGTAATCAAACTACCCACTAAAGGTGTACTTTGTAAATAAGCTTTCAATCCACATGCGAGAGCTACTCAGAATTACAATATTGTTGAAGACTTGGAAATTGCCCCTTCAGAAATGTCGGATTTGGAAGTGCTGCAATAATGCCCAGCCCAAAGAAAATTACTTTTGTCAGCCTTAGGAGCTGTAGACCTCCACGATTCAAACCTCATGATCTTCGATTTAGAGAATTTTACACCCCGCCTACCCCATCAAATGGCTTTTCAAATTCCAGCAATATTAAAAAACAAACGTATCTTTCGTACTATTTTTGATGAAGGGGCTTCTACGTGTATTATGTCATTAAAATGTTGGAAATCACTTGGTTCTCTGAAAATTAACCAATCAACAACTATCCTCAAAGATTTTGATGGAAGAGGTTTTCAGCCATATGGTATTTTACAAGATCTACTGATAGAGGTTGAAGGTAAAATGGTTAATATAGATGTGGAAGTGGTTGATGCCCCTCTGGATTACAACCTTCTTCTAGGTCGCAGTTGGTCTTATGCCATGAATGCTGTTGTATCATCGATATTTCGTCTTATCATGTTTCCTCATAAAGGAAATATCGTTAAAATAGATCAGCTCTCATATTATTCATCCGACCAAACCTCTACTGATAGCATCCATCATATTGGAAAATTGACTATCCCTTATAAGGATGTCGAAGTAGGTTTACTTAAATATTCGGCTTTACTGGGAACTTTTTCCCTACCTGCTCCCAACGTACAGCCTCCTATTGCTAGTATCAATATGATTACATCAAGTACTATTTCCTTTGATGATCCTTGGATAGTACCTTCAGAATCAGAATTGGATTCTTTTGATGGAGTGATGCCTTTGAGTCCTTTTGAGTTAGCATATCAAATTGTACAGTCATTTTCTGATATTCCTTCAACTGATTCTGATCCAGTGAATGTGATCAATGAGGAGTAATTTTCAATATCGAGCTCAATTTCAACATCAATTCCGGATCTTGGTCAACAAGTATTCCATACTGATGAACATATTTGTGAATTCTTGTTGGTCGATGAGTTACCATGGGAAGATCTTCATCATAGGTCTTCATTTTTACCTGATCTCGATCATTTTGAGAATAATTTTTCCTCCATTTTTACTACTAATTATGTCAAAGAACCTCAGAATCCTCTCTCACATTTTGATTCTGAATTGAATTTAGAAAATATTTCTACAACGGTTCCTCTTGACATTTCAATAAAACCTAGAATTGTTGAAAACATTCATATAGGCGCTTCTTGTACGATTGATGAAATCCAAGCATATAAAGGCCTATTTCAGGAATTCCGCGACATTTTTGCCTGGTCATATGAAGAAATGCCAGGAATCGATCCGTCAATTGTTGTCCATGAAATTAAGACATACCCGGATGCTAAACTCGTTAGATAGAGATTACGTCAAATACATCCGAGAAAAGCTACCACTATTAAAGTCGAAGTTGAAAAATTACTTCGTGCAGGTTTTATTTATCCGATCCCGTTAACGAATTGGGTATCTAATATTGTTCCGATCAATAAAAAACAAGGAACAATACGAGTATGTATCGATTATAGGGATATAAATCGAGCTTTTCCAAAAGACAATTATCCAACCCCTTACATCAATCAAATTATTGACGATTGTGCTGGAAGTGAGATGTTTTCGTTCATGGATAGATTTTCTGGCTACAATCAAATCAACATACTCCCTGTAGATGAACCTCAAACAAATTTTATTTGTCCATGGGGAACTTTTGCTTATCGAAAACTACCCTTTGGACTTAAGAATGTTGGCGCCACTTTTGAGAGGGCAATGTACTATGCATTTCATGATATTAAACACATTGTACAACCCTACCTCGATGATTTTCCTACTCATTCTTCACGTAGAGAAAATCATATCACTCATTTATGAGCCATTTTTATATGATGTAGGCATTATAAGATTCGGCTGAATCCTCACAAATGTGTTTTTTGAGTGCAATCTAGAAGATTGTTGGGATTTATTATCTCAAAGGCAGGCATTCGTGTCGATCCGTCGAAGGTTGAGGCAATCATAAAATTACTTCCTTCTTCTACTCTTCGCCAACTCCAAAGTTTGCAAGGGAAAGAAATTTTTTTACATCGATTCATTCCTAACTATGCTGAGTTAACGAAAGGTTTTACCAGGTTGTTAAAACAAAATATTCATTTTCTTTTGGGACAAGATCACTGATTGATCTTTTGATTCTCTTAAAAACACATTGACCCATGCACCGTTACTGCATCCTCCCAATTACAACAAGGATTATTTTTTGCACCTCGCCGCTTCCGATTCCACAATAGGAATGGTTCTAGTTCAGGAAGATGAATTCCATGGTGAACATGTGATTTACTATATTAGTCGCAACTTGCATCCAACTGAAATAAAGTATTCATATGTGGAGAAATTGGCCTTGGAAGCCGTTCAATTTGTCCAACGTTTTCATCATTACATACTATTACGTAAAACAACAGTGATTTCTGATTGTAACCCTATGATGTATATTTTGACCAAACAATTGCTAGGGGACAAATACTCCAAATGGATTGTTATCCTACAGGAGTTTTATTTGGAATTTGAAAAGTCCAAATCAAAGAAATCATTGATATTTTTTGAACTTATGTGTGATTTCCCACGTACTGATACAGAAACTGTGGCAGAAAAACAAATCGCAAACGAATCCTTGTTCCTTATTAGTACCATCAATCCTTGGCATGGAGATATCATTGTTTATCTTCAGACCTAATCTTTTCGGCCCGAAATTTCACTGTCACAATGATATAAAATCCATTTCCATTCTCTACAATATCATATTGTTGGCGACACATTATACTATCGTGGTGTAGACTCTATTTTTCGACATTGTCTCACTCATGAAGAAGCCGAAAAGGTTTTAAATGACTATCACTCTGGAGCATGTGGCGGTCATATGTCTGGGTACGCCACAACCCAAAATATATTGCGCATAGGTTATTTCTGGCTGTCCTTATTTAAATATTGTATTTATGCAGTCTGAAAATGTCATAATTGTCAAATATTCAATCGAAAAATGCATGCACCACCTGCTCCTCTTCACCCTATAATTGATGTCGATCCTTTTGCAAAATGGGGCATTGACTTCATTACATGTAACCCTCACTCGGCTTGGGGGCATGGGTATATTATTCTAGCAGTAGATTATTTTACCAAATGAGCCGAGGCGATGCCTACATTTGCGGCAGATGGAAAAACTGCAACTACTTTCGTGTTCAATCATGTGATTGCTAGTTTTGGTGTACCCCAAGCGATAATTACTGATCACAGGAGCCATTTTCGAAACATCATGATGACTCAGCTAACTAACCAACTTGGCCTATGCCATGATAGTTCTACACCATATTATCCGCAGACTAATGGTCTGGTTGAAGAAATTAATAAATTTTTAGTCATCATGATCAAAAAAATCATTGGAATTCATAAGTCGAATTGGCATACCATGCTCTTTTCAGCACTTTGGGCATATCGAACCTTAGCAAAAACATCGATAGTTTTTACCCCTTTTCAACTGGTTTACAATTTAGAAGTGGTATCACCCATTGAATGTGAGAAATCGTCACTCCAACTAGCCATAGATTTACTACCAGCCACTTCTGAAGAGGAGAAACTTTTTTTATACTTAGCTCAATTATATGAGAATCGGCGCACCGCTGCACTAGCTACCGAAACTCATGTGAAACGAATGAAAGCTCAGTATGATAGAAGTGTTACACCTCAGATTTTTTCAGAAGGAGACCTAGTCTTGGTTTATGATCAAGCTAACGATAAGCTAGGGGCTGGGAAATTTGAACCTATGTGGCATGGTCCTTATATTGTCAAGCAACAGCTTGCGAAAGGGGCCTATGAATTGATCGATTTTGACGGGGTATCTTTAGGAAAACCCAGAAATGGGATTTATCTGAAGAGATATTACGCTTGATTCTTGTGTGGAGATATTTCCTGTCTATTAGATATTTTTTAGCTGGTGTGTTGTAGATTAGAAACGTGTGCCTAGTTTAAGTGTGTTTTACTACTATTCCTGCTTATATGGATTACTCTTGATATTGCAGATGTCGACGTATTTTCAAAAATACATTGGTTTTGCTGATGGTGCTTGTTGTATTACACGGAACATCTCTTCCGTAGCTTAGGTTATTTATTCACCCACTGATGAGTTAATATCTATGCATGGGGTAAGCCTCAGTCAAATGACAAACAATATTTCAGAATATAGCGTAGTTATTGAGTTATTGTCTGAATCCATTTCATTTGGAATTCGGAGTTTGATCGTTAGGTTAGATTCTGAAATCGTTGTATTATAATTAAATCAAGTATATGCAATTAGAAACCCAATATTATTAAGATTATTTTTGAGAGTTCATCTCTTGGAACAATAATTTGATTATATTGAGTATCAACACATTCCAAGAAATTTAAACACATTAGCATATGCAATAGCTTCTAGTGTGATTAATAGGCATTTGCGATAATAAAAGCAGTAGATAAACATTCGATAACATGTTGGACAAAAAACTAAAAATAGTAGTATATCATAGTGTTAGGCACGAGGGAGTCCTGTTGAGGATTTCCTCTCCTTCTTGAGTAGCTCATGAAGGATTGCACTCATCATCCATATTTAGGCATTCAATCCATGAGCTTCAGTCATCTACATCAGCGCAGTTTCTGCAGCAGAGATTGTGCAGTGTTGCTGGGTGTTGCTGGGGAGGTTTCCATACACCATCCGGAGCTAGTTTTCCATTGGAGAGAGATTATATTCATTGGAGGATCAGAAAAGGAGGTTCTAGAGCATATCCCATCATCTTTGGCATCAGGCCAATCAATTTCCATCAGAGGTAGCGCAGTCCCTCTCTTAGACAATGTTTTTCTGAGTGAGTATTTGCTGTGAGGGATTGACATCCTTTTGGAGGAGAAGTCTTGGGTGAAAGGATCAACCTTTCACTTCAGATTTCTATTGGAGGAGGATTATTCAGTTATTTTAGACATTTCAGCCTTCTCCATCCATTTCCAGTCCTTGAGTAGCTGCTACCCAGCTACTCCGACATTTTTGTATTATAGTGTTTCTGCATTGATTTCAACCAATACTCTTAAAGGATTGATGTATTGTATTTTCAGGGGTTGAGAGCTTGCTCCCCCTTCTTATTTGAGCTCATATTGATATATCTATGTATTCTCATTAGTTATGCAGCATTTCTCTCCTATAACTGCGCAATCATGGCCTAGGGCTCTCTTTATGCAACAATGTTTCTCATGTTTCCTTGTAAAGCTTTCTTGAGGCTTGTTGTGCCTTTCTTGAGTGATCCTTTCCTCAAGAAGATGTATATTTTATGCTGCTATGTTCTAATATGATGGCCATTATATTCTCTGGAATTTCATGTGTATATGATTCACTGCTATTCCATTAGATGTATTTGTTATTGCTGTAGCTCTATCTTGAGGCATTATCAATAGAGTAGCTGGTTCCTAATAGAAAATCTCACATAGCTATAGACAGAGTCTGTGAAGGGCCAGGTAGCCTTTGGATCTCACCCTCTCTTTAGAGGTGACATATCTGGAAAATTCCCCCACAGTCTATCTCTGGAATAGACTTGTGAAATTCCTGAAAAAGAAATATCTAAGATATTCCTAACATTGCAGAAATTTCCCCATTTGGGATATTACAGTTATTTTCTTGATTGCTTTCAGCTCCCTGGATCCGTTTTGAGTGGTTGCATTTTGTGGAATGAGTCTTTCCTGTTTCATTCATTTTTTCTTCTTGTCACTCCAAGCATAGCTCACATTGCTTGTATGGGTCTGTTTCGACATCTTTCTTCAATTTGAGAGATTGTAACATTAGTTTGAGTCTTTTCTTTTGAGTTGTTTGGATTGTTTCAATTCGAATCTCGCATTGATATTCTCGAACTAGTGTGAGGGTTTATTTTTCATGTCATTTAGTGCACTTTTTTCTCTATTACATTGAAAAATCGAAAAAATGTATTTCGTGCTTCCATTCTTGTTTGTATTGTGGAATTGAAAAAATCTTTCACATAACTAGCATTGGGCATTCTAGGAAAAAAATCTCGTTTTCATTAGCTTGCATCAGATTCTGTAGTGGATGGTTCTGCGTGTTCTCATTATTTTCTATCACTTGAAAACTCCTAACTTTCTCGTAGATAGCTTTTCATTGAACGAAATGGTATTTTATGGAATGTAGCTTGCATTTAGGGATTTGTGAGATCCAACATATGGTAGGACCTTGGAATTGAAACATAAATATGAGATCAACTTAAAATTTATTCAATTAACCTAAGGAAACATTGAAACTTAACGAAAAATTTATTGGTCTAAGTTAGAGACGTGTTCCAGCGTGTTTAAACCTAGCAGTTGTCGTTGGCCATTTGGCTTCAGACAACACTAGTATGGAGTTGTGCTCCCCGTACCATCGAGTATATAAAGGGAGACCCCTCTAGTTTGAAATCCTTTTATCCATAGCAAGCTCAGTCTACCACCTTGTAACTTTGATACACCAAACACAACATTCAGGGAGACTACCTGCATGTACGTCAAGTCCTTGGTTGATTTTTCTTTCATTTTAAAACCAAGGTGTATATGGCAGTTCATGGAACCTGGTACACCCTTTTACCTAGACTACCTGAGCAATTATTTTCGATCTTTACTGACTCCATAAATTTTAAAAGATCATCGAGCCCTTTTCCTTTTGCGCTCGCTTAAAATTGAAAGAGACTAGAGTAATATTTGACTGTTTCTTGACTCTTAAAACATCAAACAACAAAATTTTGGTGTCAATGTGGTAAAATAAACTACCTACAATTGCATGCCCATTAGAGTTTAATTACTTGGACTGTCTTTGTTTGCCTTGGTTTTGATCCAAGATTCTTCATTTTCGATCTTTTTCCCTTTTCTGGTGTGCTATAGTCACAGTGGAGGAACCATCAGTTTCGTCTACTGGTAGTACTTTCACAGACGATTCATCTGAAACTTCCCAGACCTCTAGGTCTGCCGAGCTTGAAAAACCTATCATCCCGTAAGAGTACCCCTTTGGGGAACCAATTGAGTTCCATTGGCCTCTTTCAAACACTTGGTTTGGGTTTGGGGTCAGGGAGCATTTTCCCCCTCTTACATCAGGATCGCCATTTTTGGCTGCTATCATACCTCTTAGTCCCCGTAGACTTTTGCAAGATCTCACGGTGGATTCAAACATGGATTCATTTGGTCCTAATGTGAGTGAAGTTATTCTAGTTTCTGATGAAGAGTAGCAACTTTTCACGAAAGACATCCATCAAGAGCCTTCTTAGTCTTCACCATCAGTGTCATTTCCAGCTAGATATAGGTGTTTGGGTTAGATTATAGCCGGTATTTCCTCAATGGAAACATCGACCCCATCAAGGGGGCCCGTTCTCCCATCATTAGGGATGTTACCGATGACTCCCGTCTCGTCGGCACCTTTTGTTATGTCTGTTCCCACTAGGCCTACTGTCTGTGTGGCTGCATCGGCACTAGTCGTCACCGCTCAGCCGTCAGGAGTTTCGACTTCGGTAGAGACTTTGATTTCCATGGAAATATCTGACGGCCTCTCTTTTGAGGAGTATCAGCTGGTTTTTCACCAGCAGAACTCCCAGACTTATCAGTCCCCTGAGGATCCTTATCGGTCTTATTTTTCTCATTATGGAGTGGATGGTACCCTGATTTATTCACTTTCGTTTCAATATGATGAGCAAGGCAACCCCATCTATTTGATTGCTCCTGAGGCTTATTAGTTCATTAACGGTTTTATACCTACCTTGCTTGTGCAACCTTCCAACCAACAAGGACAACCCTTTCACGAAAAACCTTCGATTCAACAAGGGTATGCTTTCGGCCCACAAGGATAACCCTTTCAGTGACAACCTTCGGCCCCACAAGGGTATGCGTATGACCCACGAGTACAACCCTTACAAGGACAACCTTCGGTCCAGCATGGATTGTTTTATGGCCCGTAAGGGAAGCCTTACAATCCTTAAGGTCAAGCTCAGTCTGTGGTCCAACCAGGGAAACCTAAAGGACCAGCTGGGAAATTGGTATATCAACCCAACCTTCATATGTTCTTGGGGGTAAATCCATCCATCTCAACCTTTGGTGCAACCTCAATAGCTGCAATTTCCAATTGGTCCAAATGTTGCATAACCAGGGCCATCTTATGGTCCTGTTCTAGGCCAAATTGGTTATCAGGCACAACTTGGCCCACCCCAACCATCAGGCCAACCTGCTCAGCAGGGACAACATGGTGGCCGTCATCAGTCAGGTCAACCTGCTCAGCCAGGCCAACCTGCATAGCCCGTTAACCTTGCTAAGACACTGCTTTATTCTATGCCACAGCCGAATCAACCTATGCGCCCAACCTATCCAGCTCAGTAGGGCCCCACTTATCAACAACCCATTCAACCCCAAGGAAGTTATTTTCCTCAAAGTCAATATCGATAGGTTTACAACCCACCTCAAGGTTCTGTTTACTACCCTCAACCACCAGGCTATACTTATACTCCACAACAAAATCCTTATGCTACTCAATCGGGACCCTCGTATACTCAGAATCAGTATCCTGGTTTTCAACCCCCGTATCCTAGTTCTTAGCTGCCATATCAACCAAATTATCTGGCTTATACCCCTTATGGTCAGAATCGTCTAGGACAGAACCAATGGGGGCAGAGTTACACTCAACTAGGATGGAGTATGGGTACGGGTCCTTATCGGGGACTTGCTATGCCTTTTAATCCTCAATTACCTTTTCTCGCCACGTTGAATTTATCGGATGTGTCCAAATTGACAAATGATCCCATTCTTCATAATCCATATTGGCCTCCGATTCCAATGAAGGTTCCAGGTGATTTTCCCAAGTTTGAGGGAAAGTCTGGGGAAGACCCCCAAGCTCACGTCATGACCTACCATTTATGGTCTTCTTCCAATTCTTGGGTGGATGATTCTGTTCGACTCAATCTTTTCCAACACACACTTACCGATGTTCCTGCTAAGTGGTACATCGAACTACCTCATGGTATCTTTCAAGATTTCAACTCTCTCGCTATGGAATTCCTTACCCGTTTCCATTTACCGGTTCGTTATGAAGCCGAGACGCATCTCCTAACATCCTTGAAATATTACTGGGCCACCCATATCTCAGACCACATTCATAAATTGAGACAGCGTCATTGCCTGATCAAGTTTGAGATTCTTGATTAGCTTCTTACTCATTGTTTCACTACCTCTTTTTCAATCAGATTGCGAAAGACATCGCCATGGGGGATGTGTAACTGATGAACAAGACATTGCTCGTGCCTAGTACCTTGATTTATTGTACTCCCAATCGAGCATTTTCTATGACATCTTGACTGAGGCTCCATGACCTGGGACCTCTAAAGTGCCGACTACCCCATCAGTCGACGACGTTATTGGTTTCGTATCTCAGACTTCATGCAAGTCTTCCAATGGGAAGCAGAAATCAAATTCTTCCAATACTTCTACTTCTCAGCCTACCCCAGATTCTGGTAAAACCTCGAAGGTCAATGCCGTTCAGGCCAATCCTATAGACAAGACTTCCAAGGGGAAAAAGAAGGGCAAAGGTAAGGCCAAAGCCGATGCCCCAAAACCAGAATCGTCTAAACCTCGTGCTGATGATGGTTCACAATGAAAGCCGAAGTATCCCTGTCTAATTTATGATGAGGCCCACTACAATAAGGATTGTCCTAGATGATCTGAAGTTAGTCAAATTCTCAAAGGCGCTAAGGGAACTTTGGCATTCGTTAAGGAACCTTTCCCATCTCAGCAAACCCAGATGGTCGAGCAGCCTACGCCATCTGCGTTGTTTGGCTCTCAAGTATTCATGATGAACAGTTCTGCACCCATTTCCATCGCTAATCGGTCGAAGGATTATGCTAGATCATGCCAGGCAGCTGGGAAAGAGGTCGTTGATGGTCCTCCTCCCCCACCTGCCTTTGGTTCTCTTGAGATTGAAAGGCCCAGTGATGAACTCGTTGTACGACCACCTTCTAAAGGTGTTCTCCGGAAATCTTCTTATAATCCTAATGCCCATGCTTCCCAGCATTACAGTATTGTTGAGGACTTAGCACAGGCACCTTCCACGATGTCTGCATTAGAAGTGGTTTAGATTTTTCCATCTCAATGGAAAGCATTATTATCTGTGATCGGTGGGATTTTTCCTATTGATTCTAGCCTTCTCTCTTTCGACCTAGAGAATTTCGTCCCCCAACTTCCACACTAGATTGCACTTGTCATATAAGTCAGCATTAATGGTCTCAACATCCATAGAGCTGTTGTGGACAAAGGTGCATCTACCTATGTCATGTCATTTGCTTGCTGGAAGGCTATTGGTTCTCCAGCTCTCACTTCATCACCCAATGCCCTGGAGGCATTTGATGGAAGGGAATTAAAACCCTTGGGTGCTCTCGCTAGCTTGCCGATGACATTTCAAGGAAATATGGTCAACGTTGAAGTACAAGTCGTTGACGCCAAACTCAATTACAATATTATACTCGGTTGCAGTTGGACTCACGCTATGTTGTGTGTTCTGTCCACCCTCTTCTGACTTCTAAAGTTTCCACACGAGGGAAAAATGATTACTGTCTATTAGTTGTCATTCTTTACCTTGTCTTTTCAGAACAATGTCCCATACATGGATCCAATTCCATCTCCCCCTGACAGTGTAGGGCAGGGTCTTTTCAAAGATCCCACTCTCATGGGTATTTTTCCCTTTCCACCACCAAATATTGATCAAGTAAATATGATCTCTCGGTCAGATGACCAATGGATCGTCCCTTTACCTGAACAGGTTGATTCATTTGGGGATTCAATGCCGCTTAGTCCAACTGAAATATATTATTGTGAGCTTACAACTGCATCTAGTTTTCCCCCTTCTGATAGTGCTCCTTTGAGCATGGCTTTCGACATTTATTCTCAATCCCCCTGGCTCGGTGATGCGGATTTGCATGATCCTTTGAAAGAAGTGTTTCCATCCGATGAGGCTATCATGGAAACCATGTCTCTCAAAGATCCGCCATGGAGTGATGGGCATCATCGTTCCTTGTTCATGCCTTGCCTCGGGTCAATGTCTGAATGTTTTGAGCATTTTTCATCTCAAGTTCCTTCTCCACCACTTCAAATGCCTATTTTGAATCATGAAGTCTTCGTTGAAGGTAACTTGGGTAACATTACTCAAACGATGCCTATTGAAATTTCCGTGAAACCGAGAATTGTCGAGAACATCCATGTGGGAGTCACTTTCTCCTCCGAGGAAGTCCAAGTGTATACCAACCTCTTTCACGAATTCTGTGATGTGTTCGCCTGGTCTTACAAAGAGATGCGTGGAATTGACCCCAATATTGTGGTGCACGAGATTCCCACCTACCAAGGTGCAAAACCTGTTCGCCAGCATCTGCGTCTAGTGCATCCTCGGAAAGTTGCCGCTATAAAAGCTGAAGTTGGAAAAATTCTCAAAGAGGGTTTCATTTATTTGATTCCTATAACAGAGTGGGTTTCTAATATTTTTCATGTGGATAAGAAGCAGGGGAAATTCATGTCTGTGTTGATTACCGTGATATTAGTCGGGCCTGTCCTAAGGATAACTATCCCACCCCTTTCATCGATCAGATCATTGACGATTGTGCGGGGAGTGAGATTTTTTCCCTTATGGATGGTTTTTCTGGCTATAATAAAATCAACATTCTCCCATCTGACCAATACAAGACCGATTTTATCTGTCCTTGGGGAACATTCGCGTATAAGAAAATCCCTTTTGGCTTAAAAACTTCTGGGGCCACGTTCCAGCACACGATGTCTTATGCCTTTCACGATATTCATCATATTTTTCAACCATACCTGGATGACCTTCCGGCTCATTCAGCTGTGTGAAAAGACCACCTGGACCATCTCCACCAGATCTTTCTTCATTGTAGATGCTACAACATCTGGCTCAATCTGCATAAATGCGTCTTCTGCGTCGATTCTGGTAGAATTTTAGGCTTTATCATATCTAAAGATGGAATTTTCCTTGAACCGCTTAAGGTTAAGGCTATTTTTAATCTCCCCTCCCCTTCCTCATTAAATCAGCTTCAGAGTCTCCAAGGGAAAGAAAATTTATTACGTCGTTTCATCCCAAACTACGCCAAAGTAGCCGAAGTATTCACTCGACTTTTGAAGCAGGACGTCCCTTTCTGTTGGGATGAGATTTCTCAGCAGTATTTTTATAGGCTTAAGACATTGCTTGTGAACGCTCCCCTATTACGTCCTCCAAATTACCATCGTGATTTCACCCTCTATCTAGTTTCCGCTTTCAGTACAATCGCCATGGTTTTGGTTCAAGATGATGATGACGGTAACGAGCATGTTGTTTACTACTTGTCTTGGAACCTTCTCGACCCTGAAACACGTTACACACATGTTGAGAAGTTAGCACTGGTTGCGGTCCAGGCCGTCCAGCGTTTTCGTCACTACATCATTTTACACACGGTGACCGTGATTTATGATTGTAACCCAATGGCTTATATTCTGTCTCGGCAGTTGCTGGGGGGGGAGTACTCGAAGTGGATTTTTATCATCCAAGATTTTTATCTGGAGTTTACTATAGCCAAATAGAAGAAATCACTTTTTTTTGTTGATTTGATTTGTTCTCTCCCCACCGACTTTGCTCCTTCTCAATCCGAGGATCATATTCTAGACAAAACTCTTTTTTTGATTAACACCCTCAACCCGTGGTATGATGATATCATCATGTACCTCCAGACCTCTACTTTTAGGTTTGAGTTGATGAAAGATGTTCAACGCCACATTGGGCATCAGTCACAACCCTATCATATCGTCAGAGACACCCTTTATTGTGTTGTAGTTGATTTCGTGCTCCACCGATGTCTTACCCTCGAGGAAGCTGAGAAAGTTGTAAATGACTACCACAATGGCACCTGTGGTGGTCACATGTCTAGTTATTCCACTGTGCAGAATATCCTTCGTGCTGGCTATTTATGGCTGTCCATTTTTAAATACTACATTGTCACAGTACGCAAATGCCATGCGTGCTAGATATATCAACGCAAGATCCATGCGCCAACGGTTCCTTTACATCCTGTCATTACCGTGGGTCCTTTTTCCAAATGGGGCATCGATTTTATGATTTGTAACCCTCGTTCAGCCTGGGGGCATGCCTATATTATCGTTGCTGTCGATTATTTCACGAAATGGGCCAAAGAAATGCCTACACTGGCTGTGGACAGTAAGACAGTGGCACAATTCATATTCAATCACGTTATTACTCGGTTTGGTGTTCCTCAAGCCATCGTCACTGATCATGGTTCTCATTTTCGGGACTATATGATGGCGGAGCTGACGTCTAAGTTGGGTCTACGTCATGACATCTCAACACCTTATTACCCTCAAGCAAATGGCCAGGTTGAAGTCATCAACAAATTTCTTGTTACAATGCTTAAACAAACAATTGGGATCCATAAATCAAATTTTCATCTCATGTTGTTTTCAGCTCTCTGGGCTTCCCAAACATCGATTAAGAGTGCGACCAGATTCACCCTGTTTCAGTTGGTATACGGTCTGGAAGCCACTCTTTTGATTGAATGTGAAATCCCTTCACTCAAAATAGCCGTGGAATTACTTCCTGATACTTCGCCTAAAGAAGAACGTCTCCTCTACTTAGAGAGATTGGATGAAACTCGTCACTTAGCTGCTTTGGTCATCGAAGCACAGAAGAAGCGAGTCAAAGCTCATTTTGACCAAGAAATTTCCCCTCATTCTTTTATCGAAAGTGATCTCATTCTCCTATACGACCAAGCTCATGACAAGCTGGGGGCAGGCAAATTCCAACCCATGTGGCATGGGCCCTACACTGTCAAACGTGTGTTACAAAATGGGGCTTATGAGCTCATTGACTATGAAGGTTATCCTTTATTGTAGCCTAGGAATGGGTTGTATTGTAAAAAGTATTATGTTTGAGTCATTCATGCATGATATGTGTACATAGGTGATTTTTTCATTTTTGTGCATGTTTTGGTTTGATGTGCTTTGTGAGATGTTTCTGCTTATTGGGTCTTGTTTGTTATGAAAATGTCTATATCTCCTTATGTCAGTTACGCAGATGGTGCTTCCCACAATACCAGGAACTTGTCTTCGGCAGCTTGGGTAATCTACGATCCTGTTGGTGAGTTGATTAACTTACAAGGTATTTGTCTAGGACCAGCTAAAAACAGTGCTGCTAAATATAGTGTTGTTTTGGAACTATTAACCAAGGCAGTTAGCCTCAGCATACATGTGTTGCTTGTGAATCTATTCGCAACTTGTTGTTCTTCAACTTAATGGTCATTATTCAGTTCGAAACCCATGCATTTTGAGATTGTATTTGCGTATTCGTTTACTTGAAAGAAATTTTGATTTCATTACATATCAACATATACCAAGACAAATGAATACATTAATAGATGCAATAGCTAACATTGTGATAGATAGAAATTTGCGCAATTTATGAAAACATCATCATATGTAAAATAGACCCATGTGAGAAAATAGATGTATATATATATATATATATATATATATCTATATATATATATATATTATATATATATATATATATATATATCGTTTGTTTGCAAGGTTTGTATCATAAAACCAAAAAATAATATATGTCTATTTCATTTACATCGTGAGACAACATGTCTCTAAAAAATGTGTGGAAATAAAACCTAAGTTCCTAATGAGCGTGGTGCTCATGATAGCACGTCACCACTCATACCAACCACCTTAGTAAGCGGTGGATACGACTCGGTACTCCTACAGTGTGCCTCTGATAGGCCCGAGGCACAATTCCAAGAGAGCATAGTCTGGGACCCCACGGGCGATCCCCTCCAAGTTCTATCCTAGCTCCTCCTCGCCACCCTCACCATGAGGATAGAAATTGTTAGGAACTCGCCTTGCTACCGGCGACATGCCTACAGGACGCTCTAGGCCGACATCTGCATACATACAAAATTTAACTATCAAAACATGCATATATACCAAAAAATCATAAAACTCATGAAAATAAAAAATGAGTCTTACCTAGCTCTTCGTCCCAATCCTCTCCCTACGGGAGCGGGAGGTTGGGATCTCCGGTGAAGTCTGTGCTGGCATAGGGCCAGTCCTTCACGACAATCAGTTGTCGTTGGAGCCAGTCAAAAAAATCTGGCCTCCAGGACATCTGTTGGCCACCTCCTACTCTAGGCATCAGTATGGCCCATCGGGCCATCCGTGGCTCTGTGGGTGGCGACATCGGGACAATAACCTCCTGACGTTGGAATATGGGTAATCGTTCCAAGAAGAATGATACCAGAATCGATCCATACCCATACTGCTTTAGTTTTGCCTTCTTGCACTTAGTGAGCTGTCGTTTGATGTTGACAGTCACGGCCTCGGCCCAGCTGAAGATAGTCGAGTTCATGCACTTTGAGGCAAGAAGTAGTTATGTCTTCATGGCCTCATGCGGTGCCTGCAATCCCACAACTCATGTGATGGTGTGCTGCACTACTCTTAGTGATAGATCAAAGATGGTTTGGATGTCCACTTTGCCACTCCCTGTTCCTTTTTGTGCCCCTGGGCACACTCTGTTAATTACCATTCCCATGATTTCCCCGGAAGGATGGGTACCGGTCAAGATAGGGACTGCACCCCTACGTGACAATCCAGTGATGAAATACACATTATAAAATTCGAGTTCAAGCTCCTGATACCGAAGTAAAATTTTTTCCTAATCTTCGTCCTAAATGCTTATCAAATATTGAAGCAATTCGGGCTGAGCCCGGAGACATGGTGTCAGGAAGAAATTCTTGAGTCCACAATTTCTGAGGGCATTCATGCATTGTTCATTTTCCATGGCTTGTTCATCCTCTTCACTGTGTTCTCTCTCTTTCCACTCAATTACCATCTTTTTCTTCTTGGTACCTGCATGCATTGTCCATATGAACATTATAAGTCCCCATGGGCATTAAAATCTGCAATCAAATGGTTGTATTTTCTTAAATTTGAAGCAGATTTTGGGTTGCGTAGTTGGCGTGACTATTTTTCTAACAGTCGTGCCACCTGACGCGACCCCTGTGTAAAAAAGGGCCAATTGGCACAGGCCTGTGCCCGAAACATGCGCCAACTGCGATGCCCTAGTTTTTAAAAATCCCCCCCTAAGGAACTTAACATGACAATTAAATGTAATGAAATATAGCTAAAAAGATGGAAAATGGTGTCGAATCTTACCTGAAACTGATGGGATCCAGATTGGTTCACTGGTTTGCTCGCAATCGTTGCCACAAGATCACAAGGTAAATGGACCACTGTTGCTCTACAAAGAGGTAAAAGTAAAAAGTAAAAATTATTTACCACTTATGGTCATTTATAACTTTTCAAAATCTAAAATTAGGTTTTAAAACATATTTGTCGATTATTTTCATGTTATTTTCGAGGAATACATTTTACACACGCATTTTTGTGTAGCAACGAGCTTTCACATGGTTATGATGAAGAGACAAGTTGTATTTTATACTTTTTCGAACTTGGTAAAAAAATGAAAAATTCACTACTGTAGTCATCTTTCAGCTCTTTTCTGACTCTCTAAAACTAAAAATATCACCGAGTCATTTGTCGTTTTGAACTCGTAAAATTGGCTGCGAAACGATATCTACCCAGTATATGTTTACCCCTTTTTCGAGCTGGGATAGGTTATTTACGAAAAAGGAATACCTTAGCCGATCGCGACTAAGAGGTTCTTTCAGATATTTTTTTCTACCTTTTCAGACCTGAGAGACTATTTACGAAAAGGGACTGCTGGAGTTTTCTTTTCCGCCTTCTTTTCAAACTCTCTAAACATGAAAAGATGCCAAGTTCTTCCTTTGTTAGACTCGTTAAAACCTGATGACATCGGACTCTGTCGTCATGATGTTACTCGAGTTCCTCCTTCCTAGGGCTCGTAAAATGTACTAGGCTGGATTTTTCCAAAGGAAAAACTTACATCGCAAGCATATGCTATCCCCTTCAAGATTGTTAAAAAATAATTGGGGTACTCGCCAGAAATGGTGGGGGAAAATGGAACCACATTATAGTCGTGTTGGCAGTATGTCACTCTTGAACATGGCACTTGTCTGCATTCATGTCGGGTTGGGGACATCTCATCTCGTTATTTGTTTTCCTCCATGGGTTTGGGTAATCTCTTTTGACTACTCATCTACTCTTTGCCACATCACCATGACCTCAGATCCCTTGATGTCAAATACTTCCAAATACAGTGACATGCCGCCGATATGTTCAAGAGAAGTTTGCCTCTGAAGTTTTCAACCTCCCTTTGATTCCCTGTTGGTCTTAATTCACAAAAATCATATTCCTCTCCCTCCTGTCAATGATGTGGGAAACATTATGGCCCACCTTCGATCAAGGTCCCTTTCTGTCGACTCTAGCTCATTATCTAGGAAGTTGATCTAGAGACTCCCTTTAGGTACCTTGGATCCTGCTTGCCTCAATGGAAGGTTCTTCGCATTCGACGTAAGTCTACATCATTGGCCTTCGATCAATTGACTCTACGAGTGTTCGATTCCAGATCACTTTTCACATTCCTTGGATTGTACCTTTTGTACCTTGAGAGCCATTGTCATTATTGGTGGTTTCTCTCATGTCTGTTAACAACTTTCATCATTGGCTAGTAATTAGACGACTTTCTTGCATGTTTGACTTCAGCTCACATATTCACATGCTCAAATTTGTACTGTGTTCGGGTCAAGATGGAGTGCAAGACCCTGGGTTTTGTCTGATGAAATCTAGGTTGCGGGTTCTTTGTGGATTACTATGACTTATTATATGACTCTTATGATTCGATGGCTGCGACCATACCTGAGTATATTTATTGATCCCTACTGCTAGATGGCTGTGTCCATACCCCGAATCTCATTTTTCATGTACTCTATTATGGATGGTTGCACCCATGCCACATGTCATGTATCGGATGTATCATTTGTATTCGTACTTGCAGGTCTTCCGACAACAGTGTTTGGGTCGAATGTATTCTCATAAAGCATTTCACCCCTCCCTCTCTCTCGGACCTTATGCTTTAGGGGGAATCTGTTACACAACATTTTTTCATCGTCCCTGCAATCCCTCGCCTCGCATATTGGAGGGTCTTTCTCGTGATCTGTGAGCAGTGTCATACTCTGCAAACACCTTCTTTGCATCCTTATGCATAAGGACATCATTTCTCCTGCTGAACATTTCCTCATAAAGCCCATAAAAACCTATGTTTTAGCATTGGCGCGGGTAGCCAGTTCACCCCTCACGCCAATGTGGAGGATGTACACTAGAGGTCGCGCCAGATGGTGCTCTGTCTCTTTGTTGTGCCCAAACCAAACTTTTTGGGAATGGTTTTTAACAAATTAGAGGGGGAAGTTTCCTTTAACCACCTCATGGATGACTCATTGGAAATGGTTAAACTTGATAAGCCACAAATCTCTCCCTTTTGGTAATGTTTTTAACTCCCATGGAACATTATTTGAGGATAGGACTCCCCTCCATGATTATAGGGATCCTAACTTCTCCTTCTCCCTCTAGATAAACAAGCCTTCTCCCTTTACAAAAGCTAGCTGAACATATAGCCAAGAAGCTGAACTTGGAGAAGAGATACTATAGCTAAGTAATCGTTGTAGAGAAGGTATATCCAAGGAGAATTCTGTAGAGAGAGCCCCGTCTAAATTCCCAACGAGCTTTGTAAGATGTGTTCCACTGGAACCCTGTTGGAGGAGACTGCAACGTCGAAGCCTGGTTGTACTCTTCCTTCTTTTAATTAATATACTCGATTATGGTATTGGCTCCATATGTGTGTTATGTTTATTTAATGCATGTGATTTGGTCTTCTTCGACTGGACGATAGTTACAGATGTGAATAGTATGTTGTATATCGTCTTTTTTTCTTGTGATTGTGCAGGTATCCGAGCATGAGAACAAGCGGATCGTGATTTTTCGAACCAGGAGTGAGAGGTAGCCACTATTTCGATGACAAAAACAACGTAGGATATACAATAAGTGATCTATCGAATCTTCTTCCATTCGCTAACTAGGAATTGATGTGATAGCATGTCTTGTTTGTGGCTAGACCCACTCTAAGGCTAGTGGGATCGCCTCTGTCCGCAGAGGGGATTTACCTCACCAACACACCTGTTGTAGAAACTCTAAATATTACCCTTGGATTTTCATCCTCGAAAAACTTATACATTTCCTCCCATGAAGAACTTCCACAATCTTTGTTGTAGGTGGTGTCTGAGAATAGGGGAGAGATATCTGAGTCTTCGGTAGATGACTCTTGGGAAATTTCTTTGCCTTTCTTGCTCATTTCTATTTTCCTTGCTCCATTAATTGGTTTCTTGATTTCAAGCGAATAGAGAAAACATTAAAATTATAGGGAACAAAAATGTGGATAGAATTGAAAAAAATCCAACGTTTAATCATTTCAATATGCTCGAAGTAGATATGAATCTATCAAAACCTTACTCCTATTAAATGTTGTTAATCACCAATAATATTTTAAATTAAATCTGCTACACCTTCACGTGAAATGTCTATCGATCAATTTAAGACATTAGATTTCATATTTCGTTTGATTTGACATGATTCATTTCACATGCTTGAGAAATTAACTACCATTTCATCTCATATCACAACTTATAACTATTTCCATTTTTTATGTTACCCATAAATCTTGCGAAATGCGATTTGTGCAAATCGCACATCACAATTTTTATGAAGTATTTAAACTTGATTTTAGTTATATCTTGTGAAATGTGAAATGCGCTTTAAGAAATCATGTTGTTGTGCTTTGTCAGACTTTGGAGTTTTATGTTTATTTCTTTATTGGTTCGTCAGGTCCGTTTAATCACAATTCTTACCAAATTGTTTTAAAAGTTTGATTGTTTTAAATGAGGCACGATGCGATTTTGGTTTATAAAAATGTTTTAAAGCATTTGCAATAAGATTTTTATATTATTTTGGAAATTATTTAGCGCGTATTGAAGCCCGCATAACTTAATATATTTTAAGTCGTTTAAGCTTGTAAGCTATGTGAATTTCGATGCGCACTAAGGAATGAAAGCGGAAAAGAAAAAAGAAACTTTATTTCCTAATTTTTTTTTTACTGTAAGCTAGAAATTAAACAAAATAAATTTCCTATTTACTTTTAAGGGTCCCCATTTAGTAAAAATAAATGGGGGTTGTTGGATAGCACAACACAAAAGCATACTTTTCCTCTGTTGTTGAAACTGCAACAACACTTTGCATTTTTGAAACCCAAATGACAGTTGTTCCACCTACAGCAAATACATACCCTGTAGTGCTCCTATTATCTTTATCACCTGCCATATCTGCATCAACATATCCTGTAGAGAAATGTTCAAACCACCAAATCATAATTCTTGATTTGTGGTACCTCTCAAATATCTGAGAATCCATTTCACTGCCATCCAATGTTCTTTTCCTGGATTTTTCATGTACCTACTTACAACTCCCACTGCATGTGCAATATCAGTGCTTGTGCAGACCATTGTATACATTAAGCCTCCAACTGCTGATGCGCATGGAGATTTAGACATATAATCCATTTCTTCTTGGGTCTTAGGGCACATATCCTTACTAATTTTGAAATGGCTAGCCAAAAGTGTACTAACTAGTTTTGCATTCTATATATTAAACCTTTTCAACACATTTTGTATGTACTGATTCTGAGACAATGTTAATTTTAGAATTTTCCTCTCTCTAGTTATTCTCATACCAAGGATTTATTTTGCAGCTTCCAAATCCTTCATTGCAAATGAATTTTCCACTTTTCCTTTGAGCACACTTATTTCCTGCATGTTAGACCTTGCAACAAGCATGTTCTATACAAACAATAACAATATAATATAGCTACCAACATTTTTATTTTTTCAAATAAACACAATGATCAGAGTGACATCTAGTATAACCTTATTCAGACATAAACCTGTCAAATTTTAGATACCACTATGTTAGAGATTTTTTTAAGCCATACAAGCTCTTCTTCAACTTGTACACAATTTTTTCCTTCCCTTTGACCTCACATCCTTGTGGTTGCTGCATATAAATCTCTTCCTCCAAATATCCATGGAGAAAGGTTTTGTTTACATCTAACTGTTCAAGATGAAAATCTTCCGCTGCTACAAGACTTAAAATAGTTCTGATTGAAGTCATTTTAACAGCAGGAGAAAATATTTCATCAAAGTCAATACCATTCTTCTGTGCAAACCCCTTCACCAAAAGTCTAGCTTTGTACCTCTGTTTTAATCCATCTTCTTCCTTCAACTCGTAAACCCATTTATTCTGCAATTCTTTTTTACCTATAGGCAACCTAACTAAGTCCCAATTCTGGTTATGTATTAAGGATACCATCTCTTCTTTCATCACTAGCTCCCACGTCTTCCCGCTTTCTACCTGCATTGCTTCTTCATAACATTCGGGTTCACCACAATTAGTAAAAAATACATAATATAATGAAGGAGAATATTATTCAGGGGGTCTACATATCTTGGTATATCTTCTGACACCACTTTCAGGTGTTTGAGGTGCCTGTTGCTTTTGTGGTGGTTTTTGTTATTGTGGATGTTGATTATTATTATTTTTAGGCACCTTTACTTTTTCTGTGATCTCATGAAGAACTGTGTATTCTTTTTTTTTCTTTTTCCTATTTCTTTTCCTGCAACTGATTCTTATGGAAGAAATTTAATTGAATATTACATCTTTGATCCTAATGATTTTTTTATTTTCATGATCATATAAGTGATAACCAAAATCATTAACACCATATCCAATAAAGGTACATTTCTTTAATTTTTCCTCAAGATTTTTTCTATTTTGTTTATTAATATGGAAAAAATTCTCACAACCAAAAGGTTTTAAAAAGGAGTAGTTTATCATTTTCCCTGTCCATGTCTCCTCTAGAATACCACCATCCAAGGAACTTGAAGGCCCTCTGTTTATTAGAGAAACAACAATATCTATAACATCTGCCCAAAATTGTAAAGGCAATCCTGCATGTAATCTCATGCACCTTGCACACTCCATGCTTGTCCTGTTCATCCTTTATAACACACCATTTTCTTGTGGTGTTCTTGGAACTGTCTTCTCTTTACGAATTTCGTTCTTTGAAAAATGCTTATCAAAATCTTTGCTACAATATTCACCTCCATTGTTTGATCTCAGACACTTCAAATTACTTCCTGTCTCAATCTCAACCAAATATTTCCATTTCTTGAAAGAATAAAATACATTAGATTTATTCTGAATATAATAAATCCAAGTTTTTATAGTTGCATCGGTAATAAAAGTAACATAATAACAAGAGACAACAAGAGATGATTCCTAAGTAGGTCCTCATACATCTGTATGCACAAGCTCTAATTTTTCGCTCTTCTTTTCTTTCCCAACTTTGAGAAATCTAACTCTCTTCTGTTTGACATAAACACAATTCTCACATTAATCCAAATCAATATTCTTCAAACCTGGTAAAAAATTTCTTGAGTGAATAATCTTCATTCCCTTCTCAATCATGTTTCAGGCCCTATAATGCCACAATGTTACATCTGCTCCTGTGGAGGTTAAAGCATTAACAAAATTAGAAATACCATTTCATAAATACTATGTACCAGCATTTTATCCTTTTGTTATTATGAGGGCTCCCTTAGTGACCTTCCAGGTTTTATTTGTAAAAATTTTCACACAACCCTCATCGCCTAACTGCCATGTTGAAATCATATTTTTATTGAGATCTGGAACATGCGTTACCTACGTTAATAACCATTTGTTTCCATTCTGATGTTTTACAAGAATTTTACCCATTCCAACGATTTTACAGGGTTTATCATCACCCAGCTGAACCTATCCAAAATTGCCTTGAACATAGTCATGAAAATGTTTCTTATCAGGTGTGGCATGGAAGGAGGCCCCTGCATCTGCCACCAAGGCATCAATAAAATTTTATAAAGAAAGAATCAAAGAATCTTGTAACACATCACCTATCACATTTTCTTCATGATTGTTTTCTTGTTATGCATCTCCTTATTTTCCCTTCTAAGACTTACAGTCTTTCTTCATGTGTCCTTTCTTCCCGTATTTCTAGCATACTATCACCGATTTAGACTTGGATATGCCTTTCCTTTATTTACTGTGATATCTTGAGTTATTTCCTCTTTCCATTTTTCTTCCCCTAGTCTTTGCACTCAAAGCATTACCCGATGTCTCACCATAGATTTTTCGTCACATTTCCTCACTAAGGATAGCACTGAAAACATCATCATCATAAAATATGTGGAAACACAAAAAAAAAATAACATATAAAACAAGAGATACATAGATATATGTGGTTCACCAAACTTGGGATATGTCCATGGAAACAACCAGTCCTTCCTTTCTATTATCCAGCAAAATTAAGAGACACAACTTACAACAGATCCATTGCAATACCATCTACTCTCTCACACAGTCCCCCTTTAATTTTTTATATACACACCATACACAAACGCAATAAAAATTTCCTCATACAATAGAGGGTTTTCATTCTAGGGAAAAAAACCCTAAATTAAACATAATTTCTACTGTCAGATCATTCACCTAATGAATGGCCCAAATTCAGTATGAAATTACAATATTTTAGAAGGAAAATTTACATCTATTTTTAGCTTCAGGGGTACTGCCCCTGAACACTCCTGCTGGGGGGGGAGGGTCCAAAAGGTCGCCGCCGTCCCCCCATGGACCCCCCCTGAGTGTGATCAAATGATGGGAGGTATTTTTTCCCCATTAAGAATAGGGCTCCGACGTGGTGATACATCTAAATAAAGAATATAACCGGGCTCCACACCCAACAATAAGTGTCCCTTAACTGTGGTCTTATTTTTCCTTTATTAAATTTTATTACATGAGATTTTTCTTGGGTTTGTTAGAGAACCCTCCCTCTTGGGGAATAAATTCCTCGGTGTTAAACCACATCTACACCTTAGCAAAACCATTGAAAAGAAAACATACTACTTGTGGAGCTTTATAACTTAGCTCGATGCAATATTTACAATGAATAACCCGCTCAAAAGAAAAACCATGATACATGAAATTATAACATGCATACCACTTATTGAAGATTTATAACTTAGCCCATGGAGGTATTTACATCCATATACATATGTACATATACCAAAAACATCACCAAAAAATATGCCAAACATATGCCAAACATCATACCAAAAATTATTTTCCTCATCCGGAAAACAATGAAGGATACATGCCCTGCATCTGATCCTCCATATCCCATGTAGCTTCGTAGGGACCAAATTGCTTCCATTGCACTTTAACCTTCTCGATGAGTATGTTCCTAAGCATGAGATACTTCCACTACAATATGAACTAAGGTTCTATTTGGAATTATCCTTCTTTCTCCACCTGCAATACATGCCAATATATAACATAATCAACATCCTTTATATACCTTTTAAGTAATGAAGCATGAAACACATCATATAATTTCACTATTGGAGGTAGTTGAAGTAGATAGGCCACTGGTCCAATCATCATAAGGAACTCAAAAGGCCCAAAATACCGTGGTGCCAACTTGGCACATGATCCGATCCTCAAGGAGCTCTTCTTGGACTTGATGCACAAATAAACATGCTCCCTAACCTGAAAATCCTTAAATACCTCGTGCTGTTATGGATAACTCTTTTGTCTATCCTGTGTTGCCTTTATATTCTTCTTTAAAACCTGCATTTCCTTCTCCATGTCTTCAAACATGTCTGGTCCAATCAACATCCTGTTAATTGGATCACTCCAACTAATGGGAGTATTACAACTCCACCCATACAATGCTTCAAAAGGACTCATCCCCAATGATTCACGATACCCATCGTTGTATGAAAACTCAACCAATGGTAGATACCCTTACCACTTCCATTGCTGATGCGTCACATACATCTTCAACATGTCCTCCAATATATTATTGACCCTCTTATTCTATCCATCTATCTATGGATGATAAGTCATGTTGAAGTCCAAATTTGTGCCAAAACCTACAAACAAATCCTTCCAAAAATTGGAAATGAACTTTGCATCCCTGTCTGACACAATCTTCTTTGGAACACCATTAAATTTGACTATTTCTCTGATGAACACTTGTGATACATAACTAGATGAATAGGTAGTATTTACTAGAATGAAGTGTGCAATAATTTTCAACCTATCTACAAAAGCCATGATAGAATCATGTTGCCTCACTGTCCTTAGCAAACCTGTGATAAATTCCATGGAAATGACCTCCCATTTCCATTCTGGAATCACAATAGATTGTAGTACACCACCTGGGTGCCTACGCTCTACCTTTACCTACTGATAGTACAAACATCTAGCCACAAACTCTCTACATCCCTCCTCAGATTCGGCCAATAATAAATTATCTTCATTGTAGTCAATGTCTTCTAATATTTTGGGTGAACTGAATATGGTTTCGCATGAAACTCCCTCAAGATAACCTTATTGAGCTCACTACTATGTGAAAAATATATCCTGTCTCTAAACCTGACCAATCCGTCTGTTGTGAGACAATAGTACACATCATGTACACCTGTACCTATACTTGTACTTGCATCTGTACCTATACTCTGCTGCAATATATGCCTAAGCTCCTGTTGATGGGGAAAATTGTCTTGCCAACAGTAAGGAAATCTCCTTGATATAGAATCCAAAGTAGAATCTACATCGTTTGTGGTAGGGATCCCATCTGGTATGTGGGATTAGTTTCCATTATAATGGTGAGATATTTTCCCTTTCTCGGATAGAGGGGGTGATTGGTAATCATGAGAATGTATAGCGGTTGGATGAAACATAACCAATGGTTGACATACACCCTGTAAATGAAACATCATGAATAGAAAAGTGAGATTTAAAGCATGCAACCCACAGGGAGTGTTGTTAGCAAAACTTCAGTAGGGCCATACTCATATAGAGGATCACTGGAACATACCAAAAAAAATTCACTATGATCAAATGCCCTTCAGTTACCTAAGCATATTTTAGAAGAGATTTAGGTACATATCAAAAAAATAGGTCATTAACATATCCCTACATTAAACCATTAAACATCATTAACATATCAAAATTTCTCAAACATATAAACAATGTGCAATCATAAATATGAACCAACAAGTTACGAATAGTATCAAACATGTAAAATAACTAGATTCATGGTGTCAACACACAAAAGCCTCCATCAGATCCAATAGTGAGATCCAAAACTTTCATTTGCATTCATTCCCAGAACATACACTCAATATTGTACAATTGTATCTCTCTCTCTCCCTCTGGAGTCCAAAAAAGGTCCTTACATTCTCTCCTGAGGAAGTACATATAAAACAAAAGTGACTTTTCGAATACCCTGTCTCTTCGCATTCCTAATTGTTGGGATGGACTGCAACTTAAGAGAAACTATGACCTGCGTATTTAGTGGAGTCGCTACCTGTGACTTGATAAATTTTGCAACCTGCGACTTGACTACATTTGTGACCTGTAAATCCAGTTACTTTCATGGGAGAAGTTTTGTGATAGAGAGGACTCGGGTTTCCACCTGTACTCCTAGAGGTAGGTTTGACAGGCTTGGTATTGAGTGGCTATTGGGGTGATTTGAGGCATGTACTCACTTAGCCTATGCAAACATCCAAGTGCATCATGTTATCATTCTATAATTTTAATATTGGAAAGAATAATTATATAGGACAACATCAAAACCACTTTGGAGCCTGGGATCTAGCCCTCCTAGACTTAGAGAGGGATCTATCTTTTAGATTTAACTTAATTTTATGAATCTGATATTAGGCTAAAATTATGATTATAGGGATTGCTTTTTTATTATTTTTTTGGTTGGATTAGAAGATCTGTTTAAACTAATTCCATTGGGCTATGGATTCAAAAAAGGCTGGGTTGTTGCATCAAATTTTCAAGAGCATCCACAAGGAAACCTAACTATGATTACTAGATCTTAAAACGTAATGAATTATGAGATGAAAGAGATAGTGAATTCAGTAATGGTTTAAAAGAAATTAAGAATTTATTAACCAGACTTCACAAGAAAAACATTTATATTGTAAACATAACCATAAATAAGGTGCCCTGAGAGAAAATATTAATATTCAGATTTCTATTTTACAATCAGATTTAAATGATGCACTGTGAGAAAGAACAATGGAAAAACATTAACACGAAAAAGTAATAACATCACCAGATAAACATAGCTCAAGTATCTTGTAAAAGGTATTTTATTATTGATGCTACAACTCCAAGAAAATATAATGCTCCAATGGAAAAGTTTTAAAATCCAGGGTCCAACTCATGATACTCAAAATGTATGAAGTATTTAACTAAATTATACAAAAATTGTCGTATGTACATAGGCAATCTGTTATTAATTACAGAATAAGAAAAACTTGACTAGTTGTGACCATGAAGTGGACACGATGGACTTAATTTGAAATTTGGCCCTATTTTTCAGAAGGTCGATGCTGCATGATTAGATCTGGTGATGTGCTAGAAGATTTGGTTAATCAAGTACTATGTTGATCTAGTTGATATGTTGGCCTTAATTTCTTTTCAGTCATCCTGGAATTCTCACAACTTGTCCCACCTGTCTTCATCAGGAATAAATATTTTGTTGGCCTTTTGATAAATTTCATCCACCTCTGTGTACAAATAAAATGTGGGTTTATCCACGAAAATGTGCTTAATCTCATGCTGGATGAAGATATCATTGCTTATGATATCTAGAAAATCCTTTCCTATAATGGTATTTTTTATTTTTGAATGCTCGGCTGTATCTTTTGAAATTTCCTTGAGATTCTTCACATAATCATATCTGGCCATTATTCTATCATTTATGACAAACATAGAAGTGAAACCCCTTTTGGTTAATGGCTCAATCATGTTGAAGAATCTACTAAATCCAATTTCTAATCCATTACACTTATCTTCAAGTTGTTGTACCAAATTCATTAGTGTAAGGACATTCTTCACCTATAGAATGGTTTCAGTTCTGTCCTGCACTCCCAGATCTTCCAACTCATATTTTTTTTGGCATTCAAAAAATCGATGATCTTATTAGCTATATTAGACATGTCTCCTATATATTTAGTGATATCTGTAATGGATTTGTTAGTTTTTTCGATCAAATCCTTCTGCTAAAAAATAATCTGGATGGATGGACCGATCTCATTCATAGATTCAATGATGTTGGTCCATATGATCTCCTTGACTCTACTGACCATGCTTGCAATAGAATATTCTTGAAGAGACTTATGTAATCATTCCATAAACCTTTGATTTCTCTGTATTTCTGTCACATGGGCTTTCACTTCTTTCTATTTGATCTTGAAAAACTTTGATCTGAGCATGTAGTCTTCTAATCTCCTCTATTTGCAGAGACATATTATCCACTGATTTAGCAAGTTGATCTGCTGCCTCTCCTCTGGTAGCTACTGAAACACTTGGTTTTGGAATGGATTCAAGGGGTACAACATCTAAAGGAACAATAACAGTTCATGTAGCTTTCTCTTTCTCTTTAACTATATTTTCCATTTCTACCTCCATATTTTTCAGTTGTTCATTTTGCTCCATGATGAGCATCATCATATCAGATTTTTTGTCTCTGTCTCCTTTATCTCCTTAGTAAGAGGATCCTATGTATCTGACATCTTCATTTGTTTCTTCAAGGCCTCTATATCTGCATTCTTATTTTTAATAATATCCTCCACAGCCTGTAATTTTGATGGATCATATCTAATTTTCACGACCAAGTCTTCCAAGGATTTATTCTTGTATCCTTGGACATTGAGGAGATCTTATCCATCTTGAGTTTAGATTGCACATTTTCCAAGGAGGCCTGTAAATTAGATAAATTCATAGAAATATTGTTTAAGGTGAAAGAGATCATTTCACCTATTTTTTTTATTCATTTCCATCTGGTCGATGGGTGGATGTCCTCGATGTTGAATTCAAAGGAACGTTGATTGTAATATGTAATCTTGGGTTTTGTAATATGGGCTTATAGAAATGCCATGTGCATCTTCCCCTTCTCTGAATCAAATGCAGATAAAAATTTTCTTTGTAAAATAGAGGCCTTCTTCCAGAATTGGGTGTAAGTGTTGTTTTTTAAGATCTCATTTCTGAGTTTGATCTCCCTAAAAGTATTAAATACAGTCTTTTCTTTATCTCTTGTAGCAGTACTAGAAGTGGATGTTTGGAGAGCCTGTTGCTGATTCAGGACATTAGTTGAAGTAGTTGGAGGAGTGATAGGATGTTTTCCTCCCATTGGAGATGATATTGGAGTATCCAAGATGTTGATAATAGTTTCCTGCTCTGATTCCTTGTCTTGGTCAACATCCATGTGTATTTTGGCCCTTTTTCTGTACTTCATCTTAAATTATTTATTAGAAGTATCAGTCACTGAAGGTGACTGATCTTATCTTTGCATTTTTCCTATAGTTTCTTGTTTATATTCTTTACTCTATTTTTGTTGTGGTATAGGTGTTTCCAAACTTGAAGTAGAGATGGCTTGCTCCTCTACCTCTTGCATAGTATTTTTGTGCACTCTGTCTCGTTTCTGAACTTCTCTATGTCTGGTATTTTTTTATGAAGGTGGGGTGTAGAATTATTCTCCGCCCTTAATTTATAAATGATCCAATCATAAGACAAGGTGAAAATAGGAGTAAACTTCTTCTGTTTCAGTATCTTATCTACTTCTTCTCCAACTTCTCTACTGTTCCACACAAATGGTCCTATCCCAAACTGTATCCTAAAATATGTCTACTTTTTTTGCTGAGACTAAATGCACCTCATCTGCATTCATCATCTGTGTTATGTATTACAGGGAAAAAATCCTCATTGGGAGGAATTTTTGTAGCTTATAGGGAGGCAAATCAAACCCATAAACTCTCAATTCTATATAATTTTGGTATAAATACCAATATGTTGATCTAGCTTGCTCTAAGAGTTGCATAATCCTTTTAATCTCTTCACTAATCCTAGGCTTAGCTATGCTCTTTAGAATACTGATTGCAGGGTGTAAAAACAGCTCAACAAACTGTTTGTAACTAAATTCCTCTTGGTCCTTCATCAACAAGGTGGTCCAAAAAGTGACAAACTGTGGGTGTCCATCTTCATCCAATTTTTTCATTACAAAGTGAAATTTCTCTGCCTAAAAATATAGAAACAAATAGATAATGATAGAAGTATATTTAAATAATCCTTTTGTATAAAAATTCAAAGAATGATCATGAATTTTATTAGCCAAGAACTGGCTAAAATAAAACATGACAAAGGGCTTAGAATCTGAGGAAAATGTAGTCAAAAATCTTATAATTGCCTCATCAATCAATTGATCAGAGTAATATCCTAGGAGGTATGCAATGACTATGGCAATTTTTTTGGTTCTATAAGGGAATAAAGATGAGGGATATGGGGGATTTTTCTTAGGGAGAGGGGTTTTCTCAGTTAGGAATAGCTCAAGTTTCGAGGCTCTTTTATGAAAATATAACTTTTGATACATGTCTATGAGGGCTTCTCAGGAAAATGGAGTGGGATTTTCTACAGTGGGTGCTTGCATCATCTGATTAATATATTGAGCCGTAACAATGAATAAAAACTCACCAGTGGGGGCAATTACAACTCTTTTTTTTGAGATGTAACAAGAACAACATCTCCTAATGAGCTCAGGGGCACAATGGGTCTTGGGAAAAATATAATAAGGTAGGTTGGTGTCCCACAGAGAAATATCATTGACCCCATCTACTAATTTTTTTTCCAACCAACAATAGAAATCAAATAAATCGAACTCATATATTGTTTCATGGATCTTATCAGCCAAGCTTACATGATCTAAGTCGATTGGAGGATGAATCATGGGATTACATGGCAGTTCCTGGCCTTTCTTGTTGGGACACATGGTGAATTTTGATTGGAGAAAGGGCTAGATCGGATGGTGATACTATCAGATGAACAAGAAGGCGGAATGACAGTGTAAAAAATTGAAGAAACACTATGTTTTTCTGTCAGAGACCTGTAAGAATCGAAGAACAAGGAGTAGTACTGAAATGGTAAAGTTTAAATGAGGCGGGAAGGTTGGATTTTATAGATTTTCTTGGTTTCCCGTTATGCATGACACAAGTCCGTTTATTAATGGCTAAACCATTAATGAACTCAACGAGATAATTCTAGCAGGAGTGGAGGAGATTGTACGTGCAACAAGCAAGTGAGGTGTCGTGATATGAATGGAGGAGGGATAACAATCGGGAGAGTGGTTTACGGTATGGGGAAACAACTTTTAGGAGGGGGCAACGAACGATGAGCGGGTTTGGTGAGGGGGGGTGTGAAATTTTTTGCGTCTGCCACGTAAGGGGTAGGTCTTGGTCAAAAAACATTGACTTTAGAGCCCCCCCTGAAGACGTTCATATGGTGTGGGGGGGATGAAGTATCATATTAGCCGTCGGATGGAATAGCAGATGTGGATATGGAGTGGAAGGCGGTAAGAGTTTAACATTGATGTGATGGGTGAGCAGATGGTGGGGTCGAGCAGGTTAAATGAAATTTGGGTGGAGTGTAAAGTTAGGGACTTTGGAATATGACATACAATATGTTAATTAAATTAAAAATAAATTAAACCCCGAAACTTAGGATCTCCTTTGTTTTTTATTTTTTCTCCACACATGAAAATACATGAAGTATTTAGGATGAAGCCTTAGAATAAATTTCATGTTTCTCCATATTTATTTTCTTCTTTCATTCTACCTACCCTTTCACTAATATAACATTTTTCATCATTATTTTACTTGAAGGTGCATTTGAAACTTCTGAGACTTAATTATATATATATATATATATATATATATATATATATATATATATATATATATATATATATATATATATATTTATTTATTTATTTATAATCCAATCTATCCTATTCCATCCCTTATTCTTTCCATTGACTCATATTAAACTGTTGAGTCAATTTTATTTCTACCTAACTACTGAATTACCAAGATTAAATTGTTTGGTAAGTATTTTTTCTCTAACCTATTCAACATAAAATTAAAATTGTTCAATCATTCTTAAACTGTATGAATTGAACAAACTAACTTGTCCGTAGTGGAATTTTGACTTGCAGCACTTTCAGTATTATTATTTTTTTTGGGTTTTCTTTCTTTTCTTTTCTTTTTTCTTTATATATTTTTTCAATATACCCTCTTTTATTTTTCTTTTTTTTCATATTTTTTGGAAATCATTTGAAGATTGAAAATCATGTACAATATGAAATTACAATTATGAAATACTCAATCATCTTGAGATCCTATAATTTATAGGACCCTAATAGTGGCTCCAACTGGGGATGGTACTTCTCCAAGTTAAGTGTCAAGAACATAAGATCAGTAGCCTTGAGTACTCCATTTTTTTCAAATTCTTCATCTGATTTCTTTTTTTGTTTTATGATAGCTCATTAAACTAGGCTTAGGGCCTTCTCCACGAGCTTCAACCTTTGTTAATGAATTATCCAAAACAAAAACTGTAAAATTATGGTATTTTTAATGAGGAAAGATCTAACTATATTCTTAAGTGAAGTAATGCTTCAACGTCCTGCCATTGAGAGGACCTCCAGGTATCTCTGTTCCATCTTGTTCCTTAAGGAAATTTTCATTGTTTCCTCTGAAAGCCTCAATAATGTATGACCCTTGCTAGAGGTTATCAAATTTTCCATGTTTACCTTTGTCTTCTCTTCTGGATTCCCATTTCAAAAATTTGTATTCTAGATTAAAATCATCAACCTTTGCTCTTTTATCAAAAAATTTCTTGATATTTTCTTGAATCACTTAAGTCCTGTTATAGACCTATTCTCTAGATTGCTGTAATTGAATAGTTTGATGATTATTCTTTGTACATTATTTGGTTCATCTTGTATTTCCTGAATGATGTTCATGAATGTAACTCTTAAAGAGTTAGGAAAAACTATATCCATTCCCTAGACCAATTGGTATGGAGACATGCCAATTGATTTTTTGGTAGTAAGCCTATCAACCCAAACTGGATTGACCAACTTGTTATGCCATGATTTTGTGTTGTCTTCCAGGATCTTTTTGATGGTATTCATCAAAATTTTGTTTGAAGATTAAGCCAATCCATTACCCTGAGGGTAATAGGCTGTTGAATGCCCCAAATTTATATGGTACTTATGACAAAAATCAACCATTTTCTTGGACTTGAAGGCTGAAAAATTATTAGTGATGAGTTTTCTAGGACAACCAAATCTAGAAAGGATATCAATTTCAAGGAATTTAATAATGACAGAATTAATGGAATTTATGGAAGGAGTGGCTTCTATCCGTTTGGTAAATTAGTCTGTGGCAGCAAGAATCCACTTATGCTAGGCAGAGGATAGGGGATGAATCTCTCTAATGAAATATAAACCCCGTTGCTGAAAAGGGCTCTCAATAGAAATGGGCTTTAAGGGCAAGGGAAACAATTTCCTGTGGATGTCAAGAAAAAGGGTATGCCAGTAGAAACCAGCTCTAAGGATCTTATTGGCAATGGTTTTCCAATAAATATGGCCACCACATTCACCTTCATGGAATTCTTGCATAAATTTATCTGCATAATCTTTTATCAAACATTTGAGTGAAATACCTCCAACACTTCTCCTGTATACGACATTTTCTAGAATGCATAATTTGACAGCTTTCAACTTTATAAATCTTGCTTTAGTTTTGGACAAACTAGGAGGAGCATTCAAATTAAATAAAACATGTAAGATATCTACATACCAGGGATAATTTAAGAATCCTTGATCAATTAGTGGGGTCGCCAGTTCCTCTTGATCATCCAATGAATAAACCATGTTGATATCTAGTAAATGAAAATTTGATTCAACCGTCAATTTGGTTAATCCTTGTCCTTTGATCAATTTGGTAGGTTTGAGTCTCTTTCCATTAGGACCATTCTACATTAAAATGTCTTTGACTACTGCATTAGGCACATGAGCAATAATATCTGAATGTAAAATGTAAAATCTGAAATCCTTTAGTGCTTTGACCAGAGAAAAAGCCTACTTTCCATGATGTTGTATTTTAAAGATGCATCTCTCAATGCTTTGCTAAAGAATACTATTGTTTGTTCATGTCCTTAATTGTTTTTCTGCAATAATACAACAGCAATAGTATGTTCATATGTAAAAGAAAAAATAATGAAGTCTTTGGTAAAATATGGGCTGCTTAGAACTGAAGTTTTTGTTAATGCTTGCTTGACTAGGTCAAAATATTGTCTAATGATTCAATGTTACACTTCATTTCTAAATCTTTTTTAAGAATGTTGGTTATATTTCTCAAAAATTTTGCAAGATTGGTTATTAATCTTCTCAGAAAATTGGTTTTACCAATGAAGGATTCAAGTTATTTGATATTCCTGGGATGACTAAGTTTGAGTATGCCTTCAATCCTGCTACGGTAAATTCTAATTCCATCTTTAGAAATAATGTGACCAAGAACCTTTTATTCTTCCAGGCCAAACAATGTTTTATTAGGGTTTAGGGAAATTCCAAACCTTCTACATTTTTCAAAAAATATTCTTAGATGTGCCAAGTGTTCTTCTACAGTAATTTCATCAAGATAGATCAAAATGAAATGGCCATTTTCATCTGCAAAAGAAATGACTATGGCTCTTTGAAAAGTGGCGCCAACATTCATTAATCCAAAGGGCATTTTCACATACATGAAAGTTCCCCAAGTAGTAGTAAATGATGTTTTTCCTGATCATCAGGATGCACTAAGAATTTTTTATACCTTGAAAAGCCATCTAATAAATAAATCCTACTAGATCCTACTACCCTATGCAATATATGGTCCATTTTTGGTAAGGGGTAGTTGTCCTTAGGGGATACTTTGTTCAGATTCCTGAAGTCAATGCAAAGTCCGATTTCACCTTTTTTCTTTCTTGTGGGCACAATATAGGATACCCATTTAGAATATCTAAGTGGAACTATGATTTTGGCCTCATATGTTTTATTGATTTCTTTCTCAACCAAACTCAACCAAAGGCACTAAGACAAGATTTATCCTACGCAGTTTTTGTTTAAAAGGTTTTTGATCCTCTTTGATTGGAATTTTGTGCTATATAATGCTAGTATCATAAGATTTTAGGTCATCATAGCTCTAAGAAAATACATCGATGAATTCCTTAAATTGATCCAGGTGGATATTGGTGGCCACCCACCTTTTCCACTTGGGCCCCCACCATTGTCTCTTTCAGTTTTTCAGTTTCGGCATAACTTACTATTTTTAGCAGTTTTTCGGGTCCTGAACTTCCGGAGCTGTTTTGAGGCCCTAAACGACGTTTTTTGGGTACAGGACTACCAACAAATTTGATTGTCAAATTCGCCCCGAGAGTTGTAGTCCTCGGGATAGAGCTTTCTAATGATGTATCATGTGCGTCAAACGGAGATAGTATGCCAAAGTTGGCTGCCCCCGGGAAGTTGAAACACCAATTTACCCAAACGGGGCCCATAGTTTTGCGCTTCATCTCCTAGGGTTAGGTTTTTGGGATGTTTAGGGTTCTCCATTGTTTCTCAATAATAAATAGGCCCTCGAGCCTCATTGTAACTCGCCCGTAGTTCAGAGCGCCACATCTTCTAGAGATAAATACTAGTGCCCTAGCTAGTTTTATTTCCATTCCGTCCGTGTGCTAAAATTCCCGCCTCCGTGATAATGAAATGAAGTGTTATTTCCATCGCATTCTCCGTATTTATGGTTATGTGTTTATTCCGTTGCGTTCCCGCATAAATCCAGACGTTGCACGTAGCGGTCTACTTTTTCTCGATCCTTCTTTGCATGTCCCCAACGAGGTCGGTATAAGGAGCTAGGGCTTGATCTCGGTGAAACCTTTGCAAGATCAGCCTCGCAAACTCGACGGACGCCCATGGGGACGAAAAGAAAAATGAGGGAGCAAAGAGATCCTATCAAATATTGCTCGAGGAGGCCCTCGAAAACAAAGGAACGCGATGATGGATAGCTTTGCCGTATCCTTCAACGGCCGCCCACCTAGCGCGGCGCATTTGCATCCAAGAGCCACTCGGGAGTTGCGACTCTCCCTTTAAGGTACAAGTAAATTTTGACATTCCCATATTTGAGGGTCAACAGATGCGTATGCCATAGATAGATGGTTGAATCTATTAGAAGGATATTTCTCCGTTCATGACTTTTCGCACGGAGAAGATTATTTTTGCACTCCTCAAAGCTACCCCCCATGTTAAGGACTGGTGGGAAACCTACTGTGAGAACAAGGACCAGACAGAACCCTCTCTGTTCTCAGCCGTACCAACTTGGAATTCTTTCCGAGATGCCGTAAAGGAACAATACTATCCCGTGGGGAGCTATGAGGACAAGTACATACAATGGACCACGCTACGACAACAAAGGGATCAAGATGTGCACGAGCTGACGAATCTGTTCCATACCCTGCGCACAAAGTTGGGTATCAAGGATTCAGAGAAACATTTGGTGCTAAAGTATCGCAACTCGTCCGCACGTATACATTCAGAGGAAATGGAGTTCTAAATCTCTCGCTTGGTACGTATACCGTATGCCGCCAAGATTGAGCGTAAATTCAAACAAGAAGCGAGACTTGATCCGCGAATCAAAAGCAAGGAAAAGGTGCTTCCAAACCGTTAACAAAGGACAGAGCTAAGGCATGGCGGCTAAAGACAACTCCGTCAAAGCCACAAGAAAAGAACAACACCGTAAAGCCAAAGAAGGACACGGGAAAGTGGTGTGAGTTCCATAAGAGCTCCACTCAAAAACACAAGTGAGTGTCGCCGCGCCGCTAGTGGTCGAGATGAGGGCTTCGAGTCGATGCATGCTCCGACTCCGAATCAAAACCCGAAAAGGGGAATGAAAAAGGGAAACAGATTATTGATGCGGAGCCCAACGCCACCGTTGCCTACAAAGGTCCGTGGCGAGGAACCGAAGATCCGCAGGAGGAGGAACGTCTCTTCCACTCCTGCATGTGGGTAAAGGGCTCGTCCAGCTCATTGTCGACAATGGGAGCCAAAAGAACCTCATTTCGTACGCCGTGAAGCGGTTGGGCTTGCCGACCACAACTCACTCCACATCCATACACCACCTGGGTGGCTTCACCAAGGACGAGATCTCCATGTGTTGGGAAAAATACCGAGAGGGGGGTGAATCGCATTTACGCATATTCAAAACTTTTACTTTTTCATGCTCTAAAACACATACGCTACTTTGTCAAGCCAACTAGCTTATGTACACGGATATCCTTCATACAACTCGCGTATACTCGCAGATCTACTCATTAGTTCTTCACTTATATCATTCCATCATTCATTTATTAGATGTTCTATAAAATGTAAGAAACATGTGCGTAAGAACAGTAATAAACCATCACACATGAACACCGTGATTTTTAGGTGGAAACCCAAGTCGTGAGAAAACCACCGCCGGCAGCTTGCTCGCCTTCAATATTTTATTATAGAGAAAACATCTCACAACATATGTGTCGGTGCGTACCTCTAACGCACGTAGGCACCCACCGCGCTCGCTTACCAGCCCTTCCCGGAAGGGAGCTCCAACCCCCCCGACTCGCTTCTACTCGCCCTCTCCCCGGAAGGGAGCTACGACCCCTCGCTTTCTCGTTTACCACTTCCCTCACCTCGGAAGGGAGCTACAACCCCCCGACCGAAGGATACAACTCGCACCCCTTTGGACCACGTTTCATCAATTTTCACACCGGATCCAACAACTCCAATAGAACAACACTTGGAGGCCACGTTTCATCATATTTTCAAACTCGGACCCTTTCCATACTTTTAAGCTCAAACATACATCACTAATAGATACTTATCAATTCGTACAACACATATCGACAACAGTAATACAAACTGTATCAGGGATCGCATGTTTCATACTCCCATGTCGCTGCCAAACCCTAGTTTGCATACGCGCTTCCCCACCGATGTCGCGTATATACGCACTTCCGTCCACACAAACCAGCGTATACCTCCGTATATATTTCATTGCGCATACGCACTTTCTCTTTGGCAAAGCCGCGTATATACGCGTCTCTCCTCGCGGTGAAGTAGCGTATAGATCTTCAATCATTATACAAAGATACTTCTTCGTATCGTATATTCGCCTCGCATTCAACCCTTTACTTCGTACGTATGTTCGCTCATCACGTATATAATCACTCCATAAAAAGATCTAGCAAATAAGGCACATTTCAGATCTAGATCCCCTTCTTCATCATTGGTGCATCATGCATTCGCATCTATCATTCAATTGTAACCCTTTCCATTCGCATCTACTTCGTAGAGAAGTATTCATTCAAGCCGTACATCTTGCTCCCACACTCATGATTTGCATAATGAATTTCTTCTCTTTATATAGGTTTATCCTTCTTTCAATACCACGGGCCCCTTTTTCAATACCATGAGCCAAATCAATACCATGAGCCTTCAATACCACGGGCCCCTTTTTTCAATACCATGAGCCAAAACAATACCATGAGCCTTCAATACCACGAGCCCCAATTTATGAGCGCTTTTGCCCATACACGACTTGGAACGTTGTTTCCCGCGTGCATACGTGACTTCCCTTAGACAACATCCGCATATTCCTTGAGACATACTCTTTTCATCATAGACCTAGCACATGCCGAATTCCTTTCTTCATTGCCTTCTCGTACAAGACATATTCTATCAAGCACAACTTCATCCAAGTTGCCATTATCTTCATCAAGTGGGTTGTTCCTTTCAAGGACAACACTCAACATCATATCGTTAACAAACATCATTTACCAAGTCCATCAAGTCAAGAATAACTTCATCGTGTGTATTTCCATCAAGGACAACACATGCCAATAATCTCATGTCTTCATCTTCATTCAAAGGGGTTGCCATCAAGGACAACATTCTCGCATCATATTTCCAACACTCCGCGCGCCAGTTGCCGCCTTCCCTATAGCATCAAGCCCTTCACCTGATGAGGTATTATGTGACATTGCTCCTATTGATGTTTCTAATGTATTATTAGGACAACCATACTTGTGGAAGCGTCATGCCGTGTATGAGTCTCGACCTCGTGTTGTTATTATTACTTTGGGAAATAAGTTGTAATAGAGATACCGCAGGTACCACCTCCTACGACTATCTCTTTGGTTACCGCAAAACAATGCAAGCTCATTTCCCAAACCAAGAAATTCGTTTTCCCGATGATCCGCCCCCGTGGAAGAAGAAGACCGTACACGACTCAAACAGGCCCCTCTCGCACAACAACAACAAATGGATAAGGTCGTGGAGGAGTACGGTGGGACATCTTCACCTCACCCACAAAGGGGTTCCTCTCGCATCGTTAGGTCAAGCACCCGATTGATCCGACCCCGGTGCGTCGCTACCCAATGGACCGATCTATCGATGCTCTATTCCGGAAAATGATGAAATCAAGAGGCGTATTCAGAGTCGTTATAAAGGTCACATCGACCAAGTTCATCGCCCCGTGGGAGCCCGATCATGTTGGTACAGAAGAAGGATGGGACATGGAGACTTTGTATTGACTATCGGCGCTGGGGTCAGATCATCGTCCGAATAGGTACCCAATCCCACGGATTGATGACCTTCCGGACCAACTCCAAGGTGCAAAATATTTCGCAAGATCGACTCCGAAGTCCGGGCATCACCAGGTACCACACTGAACCCTCTCGATGTGTGGAAGACTCGCTCAAAGCTAAGGAAGGCCTTTTTGAATGGTTGGTCATGCCTTTCGTGCCGACGAATGCTCCCGCAACCTTCATGAGGATGATGGACGACATCTAGGCCATTCACCAACTCATTCGTAGTGGTGTACTTGGATGACATTC
This sequence comes from Pinus albicaulis, assembly GCA_034641835.2. Lineage (NCBI taxonomy): Eukaryota > Viridiplantae > Streptophyta > Pinopsida > Pinales > Pinaceae > Pinus > Pinus albicaulis. Next base: position 322,630,134 of record CM076583.1, on the reverse strand, counting down.
GATTCAAGAAGAATTGGGAAGAGCACCTTCATCAAGATCCGACAAGTCCTCCAAACACCGCGGCAACACAAGTTGTGTGCCAATTTGGAGAAGTGCACGTTTGGCATGACCCAGGTTCAATATCTCAGATACATTATTGATGAAAGGGGGGTGGCAAGGATCCAACCAAGATCCAAGTCATCTGTGATTGGCCAGCCCCGACTACTATAACAGCTTCTCGCGTGTGCCTTCGGGTCTTGCTAATTTCTACCGTAGATTCGTGTTAATTCTCTCATATCACTCGCCCTTTGAGTCAAGTCACCAAAGGAGGAGCGAGAGCAAAATTATTTTGGTCGGGAACTCCCGCAAGGCGTTCAAAGAATTGAAAAATCGCCTCTCGTTCGCCCCAGTTGCTCACCTTACCGTACTTGCAGCAGCTCGTTTGAGATCGACGTATGCCTCCGACTATGGTATTGGGGTAGTTCTTACTCGTGGGACATCCAAATATGAATACGCTGAGACATTGTCCGAGACAGCTCACAAGTATCCCACCTATGACAAAGAAATGTATTCCATTGTGCAAACCCTCGTCGACAATGGAAGCATTACATTTTGGGGAAGGAAACAATAATCCACACGTACCACCGCCCCTGCCAGCTCATACAGACAAGGGAAGCTGCGTAATGATCGCCATTAGAAGTGGTCCACATATCCGCAAATAATTTCATTTGAACATCAAGTACAAGAAGGGTAGCACCAATAATGTTGCAGACCGCCCCCGCCCGACCACCGATCATGGCGCTCACCACCGTGCTCAACTCTTGTGGGCATGAGACTTTGATTGGCCTCTTCTCTATGAGAGTGACCCAGACTCCGTCCACACTTACAAGGCACTCGGGGGGCACGCAAGTTCGAAATTTTCACCTCCAAGATGCACTTTTATGTCACCTCCGGGACACCTTCGTGTTCCTTCAAGCGAGCGTGCCAGATGATATGGGAAGCACACTACAGCCGAGTCGCCGGGGCACTTCGTGTCGAGAAAACAAGAGGGCAATACTACATAAATATTTCTATCGTCGAACCTTCGAAAGGATGTCAAGAAACACATCAGATCCCTCGCATCGCTTGTGCCATTGCCAAACCGCCATCAAGAAGCAAGGCCTATATACTCCACTACCTACCCCTAGTTGACCGTGGGAATCCATCTCCATGGATTACATGTTAGGCTCGTTCTACTAAGAATGGCTATGATCGTGTTTTCGTGGTCGTTGACAGACTCGAAGATGGCCATTAGGTGGCGGCTCCTGTGGCAAGAAGAATATCACAGCTATAAGCTACCGCTAAAATCTTCTTTGAATGAGTATGGGTGCACTTTGGGATCCCACAAATTTATCATATCGATCGAGATAGCAGGTTCCTCAAGACATTTTGGTCCAGCCTTCCGGTCAATGATGACAAAGCTCACCAAGTCGACAAATTTCCATCCCCAAACAGATGGCCGATAGAGGTCGTCAATGTATCGATTGTACACATTCTCGCGCATGTACAATTCAAAGCATCCACGCACATGGGACAAGACCTCCCTTATGTACAACATAGTTATAATCGGGCTCTCCACAAGCTCAATTGGCTATAGCTCCCCCTTTCTGTGGGCTTGGGATTCCAGCCACTATGTCCCATTGACGTAGCCATGCCATTTGTACCGGCCAAACATTCCGCCGCACGTCCCGGGCCCGAAGTTGACAAAGCAGTAGCTTCATCGAGCGCATTCAACACATCCGCCAACAAAGTTCATGATATATTGGATGCAGCCAATGGCACAAGCACAAGCATGATCAACACCGGGTGCCACACAACTTCCGTGGGCGACAAAGTATGGCTGCATTTGTAGAAGGAGCGCCTCACTGGACCTCACCGCAAGCTTCGGCCGCTCCGATATGGGCCGTACACCATCACCAAGGCTGTAGGTAACAATGCTTTCGAGCCTAGTATTCCACCATTCCTTGGTCTGCACCCGGGGCCAATGTGGATCGCCTTCGTCCTTACTTCCCACCTCTACCGGACACTTCTATTACTGCGTAACAACTCACACCAACAAGAAAGTTAAACCCAGACCGCATGGAACAGCCACCACAGATTGTATCATGGACATGCAAATTAAGAACACTTCTACAACAGAGGATCCAACTCCAGACGGGTTGTCAAAGCTGGCCAACTCCTCGCACCAAGGAAAGTGGTTCACCAGGGACCAAGTTCGGCCAGGAATTTCCTTATCTCGTGAGGAACTTAATGCAATGGGGACCATTGCTTCCTAAGGGGGAGTGAATGATCTGCATGGATATTGGTGGCCACCCACCTTTTCCACTTGGGCCCCCACCATTGTCTCTTTTATTTTTTTAGTTTCGGCATAACTTACTATTTTTAGCAATTTTTCTGTCGTGAGCCGTTTTGAGGCCCTAAACGTACGTTTTTGGGCAATGTGACTACCAGCAAATTTGATCATCAAATTCGTCTCGAGAGTTGTAGTCCTCGGATAGAGCTTTCTAATGATGTATCATGTGCGTCAAACGGAGATAGTATGCCAAAGTTACGTCCCCGGGAAGTTGAAACACCAATTTACCCAACCTGGGCCCATAGTTTTGGCGCTTCATCTCCTAGGGTTAGGTTTTTGGGATGTTTAGGGTTCTCCATTGTTTCTCAATAATAAATAGGCCCTCGAGCCTCATTGTAATCAGGCTTCGCAGGCCTGCCGTAGCTGCCACATCTCTTCTTAGAGATAGCTACCGTTGCCCTAGCTAGTTTTATTTCCATTCTGTCTGTAAGCAAATTTCAGTTCTTTGATATTAATGAAATGAAGTGTTATTTCCGCTGCATCTCTGTATTTATGGTTATGTGTTTATTCTGTTGCGTTCCTGCATAAATCCGGATCATAAACATAGCTATATACCTTTGTTTTGTAGCTATATGCAATGATTTTGATATTTTTATCATCTTGGGGATTTTTTCACTGCCTATATTACACTCTTCAATGTTTGTCCCTATTGGTTCTATTTTTGGTTTTTTGGTCGTGCCATTAAAGCCAAACAGTTCTTCTAAAGGGACAAGCCCTATAGGTAGGATATTAACCTTGAGTTTAAGTACTTCAAATTCCTCTTTTTCTGGGTCTTTATGTATTTCTGTTTTATGTACAATTTTATTTTCTGAAATATTTACATCAGAAATAGGGGGCTGTTTTTATACACTAATTTGTAGATTAGTGTGACTATCTTCTTCACAATCTAAGTTTATATTTCTATCCTCAAATTGATCCTTTGATTGTAATAAAATCTTAATTTGTTTGTCATTACCGAATACTTGCTAGTATCTCATGTTATCAGGCACAAATGGACGATGTTTAACCTCTACTGTGTATTGTCTATTTGGGTGAGGCAATTTACACGTGCTTGCTGAAAAGGCTAAAACGTTTTCTAGGAAAATGTTGATTTCTTGGAATAACAACCGGATCATACTCTTCAAATTTTCTTAAGAAATCAAGCACAACATTTCTGTATGCTCTCAATCTAGGATTTTTTGCAAAATATTGTCCTTTAATTTGTTTTATGATTAGTTCAGAATCACCATGGATAGAAATCCTCTTAGCTTCTAATATTTTTAGCAATTGTAATCCTGAGAGTAGGGCTTCATATTCTGCTATATTTTTTTTTCACTGAAAATTGAGCTTGTAGGAGTGACCTTCTACATGATTTTTCTTTGAATTATATACCCAAATACCTGCTCCTGAGCTTGCTTTGCCACATGAGCCATCAAAACGCATATTCCAAAGAGGTTCATTTTCAGGCACTTGGTGTACAATTTGTATTTTTTTGTCATATTTTTCATTAAGATAATTTTTTGCATGCGTAACCTATGAGTCAATGTTTCCATTATTATAAATAATGAAGGAGTCAAGGTCGATATGGAAAAAGTACAGGGGATAATTGTGTGGTTTTTCTTGACTACTCACCATGTACTTAATCAAATTTTCCCTATACAATCTTCTTTGTTGACAAAATATTGGTATTGTGGAATAAGTAATATCCATTTGAAGGGTACCTTGCAACTTCGCCCCCCATGAGTGTGATAAAAGCATGCCATACTTAGGAGGGATGCCAGCTACTACTATATCCATCACTAGAATTTTTGCTAGTATCTGATCTAAAGTGACACAAAGATCTTTGATAAGACCTAGACATCTAACTTTGCTAGAATCAAATGAGTAAAAATATTTGTAAGGTCTAGTAATTTCAAGGCCAAGTTTCTCCATAATAGCCTTTGGCATAATATTATGTGATGCACCTCAATCCAACATGGCATATTGGATAATTTTGTCATGAACATTAAGACTAACATAAAAGGGAGGGGCACCTCCTTCTTGAGGTTTACCATCAACTTCTGGCCCCAAAAAAAGTTCAGGCTGATCATCATTTAAATTAACAGTATCACTAATTTTCGCTATGTTTAGTACCTTTAGGACCTGAGACCTATACACATTCTTGTTTATCAATTCAGTGAGAGGAATAGAAATTTTTAGTTTAGCAAGTTCATTCTCAATGATGAATGGTGTTTGAACTTTGAGCATATTTGAAAAATTAGTTCTTTCAGCCACTACTTTTTTGTTAAATTCAGTTTGTTGACTTGTACTAGGAATATCAGTTTGGGCAGTTTTAGCATAGGTATCAATTATTCTCCTAGTAATGCTTTATGTGTTCTTCTTTTTTGAAATTTTTACACTTTTCTTTGTATTTTCTGTTGTTTTGTTGAGATCAGGTTCATAGACCTTTTTGGCAGAGTTTTTAGAATTATTTTTAATGGAATTATCAGAGTTTTTCTTGCTTCTAAGGTTATACTATTTGTGAACTTCCATGATAGCATTCTCAAATCCCTATTTATAGTGATCATATTCTTTAGATTCTAACTCTGTTTGAGTTAATGAATATAATTTTTCTTCTTGAGTGAGAAAAATAGAGTCATCTTCATTAATTCCCATTGAGTTTATTCGATTTTCTTCTACTTCTTCAACTAATCCTTCATCCTCATCAGCATAATTCTCTTGGAATCAAGGCCTAATTTGTTGATCGAGACCTCTTTTCTCTCTCTGTCTTATTTGAGGAGGGTTTCTTCTAGGATTTTGATTTATGTTTTGAGGAGCTAGTTGATTTTCCCTAGGAATAGTTCTCCCATTTAAATTAATCCTCTCCATCATTCTCTCCATAGTTCTAACCAATGAGTCAATTTTAGCATCAGATGTGGAAGTTGAAGGTTCTTCTCTTATAGTAAATCTTCTCTCAGTTCTCATTCTAGCTCTTTTTGCGAACAGGTTGGCTTCTACACTCACTGTGTCCCTTTGCATTTCTTCTAATGTGGCCGAGTTTCTTTCTCTTAGTTGATAAGACATTTCTGGCTCACAACCATCTAGAAATTTAGCAAAGGCTAAACCTTGTGGTGGGTTTATATGAGCAGGTATTGCATTATATAAACTGTTGAATCTAGTGAAAAAATCCTAAGAACTTCTAGCTGGGGCCCTCCTAATGTTTTCATATTTAGATAAAATTTGAAGAGGGTTATTTTTACTTCCCACCTATTGAGGAATGTTTGATGAAATATAGTCAAGTCATTGATGTTGTTTGTAGGTAAAGATTTGAACCATTTTCTAACTTCTCCACTAAGACTCTGAGAAAAAATTATTAACTTAACACTTTCTTCGTCTACCTCTTGAAGGTAAAAATAGTCATTCATTTTGTCAACATGTTGTTGGGAAGTTACAGGACCAGTTTCTTCATATAATGTAATTTTAGACTGGTAATCCTATGGCATAGTTACCAATGATGTTGGCAACACCAATGGGGCATATCTAGCTACCATGATTGGTGGAGGTGGTGGAGGAAGGTGGAAAATGGATGAAATATGATGGATGATGGGAGGAGATGTGTGTGTGGAGGTTTGAGTACTTTTATGAGGAAGGATAAAAGAAGCGGTGGGGATTATAGAAGGAGTAGGACTAGCTGACTTAACATGGACAGTCTAAGAGGTAATAGAAGAAGCTACTATAGTCAATGCAGTTAGTTCTACAAATTTTTGAAGGTAGGCATCACCAACGGTTGAAGTAAAATCTATTACCAAATATTAGAGGGTGTAAAAATCTTGGAGAAGTTGAAAATTGGATTGAATTTGTGAATAAGCTTCCCTCATTGGACTTTGTTGCAAAATAGATGAATCAAATACTATCTGGTCTGTCCAATTCTCATATTTAGTCCTGAATAAACCTTGTTCAAAGTTTAAATCAAACTGAATGTCTTGTAAGGTGACAAAGTTTTCAGGGAGGGAATTTGCTCTATGAAGAAATATGTTGCTTGTTAGGCTCTCAGTTCTAGGAGTGTTTCTTAAAAAAAATTCAGGATTGTCCACTATAGTATGAGGATTTGGATCAATATGGGATCTAGTAGAGATTATTTTAGGAGCCATAATTCAGATCCGAAACACAAAAAAAATGATTATTTACACAAATCGAAAGAAAACCAATCTTAGAAAATACTTCTATCATACAATGTTTTTTTAACTGGGTTTCTGAATTCAAATGAAATGTCTAGTTTTTGAGTTGAGTTCCCCAGTATGGTCGCCACTATGTTATCATTCCATAATTTTAATATTGGAAAGAATAACTATATAGGACAACATGAAAACCACTTTGGAGCCTCGGATCTAGCCCTCCTAGACTCAGAGAGGGATCTCTATTTTAGATTTAGCTTTATTTTATGAATATGATATTAGGCTAGTTATAATGGTTGTAGGGATTTTTTTATTATTAATTGTTTGGTTGTATTAGAAGATCTGTTTAAACTAATTTCATTAGGATATGGAGTCATAAAAGGCTGGGTTGTTGCATCAAATTTTCAATAGAATCCATAAGGCAAGCTAACTACGATTACTGGATCTTAAGACATAATGAATTATGAGTGAAAGAGATAGTGAATTCAGTAATGGTTTAAAAGAAATTAAGAATTTCTTAACCAGACTTCAGAAGAAAAATATTTGTATTGTAAACATGACCAAAAACAAGGTGCTCTGAGAGAAAATCTTAATCTTCATATTTATGTTTTACAATCATATTTAAATGATGCATTGAGAGAGAAACCAATGGAAAAAAATTACATAGAAAATAAATAACATCACCAAATAAACATAGCTCAAGTATCTTGTAAAAGGTATTTTATTATTGATGCTACAACTCTAAGAAAATACAATTCTCCATTGGAAATGTTTTACAATGGAGGGTCCAACCCCTGATACTCAGAATGTATGATGTATTTAACTGAATTCTACAAGAATTGCCATATCTACATAGGCAATCTGTTATTAATTACATAATAAGCAAAATTTGACTAGTTGTGACCATAAAGTGGACACGGTGGACTTAATTTGACATTTGGCCCTATTTTTCAGAAGGTCATTGTTGGATGATCAGATCTAGCGATGAACTAGATGATTTGGTTGATATGGTACTGTGTTGATCTGGTCGATATGCTAGCCTTAGCTTCTTTTCAGTCATCCCATAATTCGCATAGCTTGTCCCACCTGTCTTCATCATGAATCAATACTTTTTTGGCCTTTCAATAAATTTCATCCACCTCTGTGTACCGATAAAATGTGGGTTTAACCATGAAAACGTGCTTAATCTCATGTTGGATGAAGATATCATTGCTTATAATATCTATAAAAGCCTTTCCTGTCATGGTATTTTTTATTTTTGAATGCTTGGCTGTATCTTTTGAAATTTCCTTGAGCTTATTCACATAATAATATCTGGCCATTAGTCTATCATTTATGAAAAACAGAGAAGGAAAACCCCTTTTGGTTAATGGCTTGATCCTGTTGAAGAATCTACTAACTCCAATTTCTAATCCATTATACTTCTCTTCAATTTTTTGTACCAAATTCCTTACTGTAAGGACTTTCTTCACCTCTAGAATGGTTTCAGTTCCGTCCTGCACTCCCAGATCTTCCAGCTCATATTTTTTTTTGGCATTCAAATAATTGATGATCTTATTAGCTATATTAGGCATGTCTCCTAGATCTTTAGTGATATCTAGAATGGCTTTGTTAGCTTTTTCGATCAAATCCTTCTGCTAAAAAATGATCTGGATGGATGGCCATATCTCATTCATAGATTCAGTGATGCTAGTCTATATGATCTCCTTGACTCTACTGACGATGCTGTCAATATAATATTCTTGAATATACTTCTGTAATCCTTCCATCAACCTTTTATTTCTCTGTATTTCTTTCACATGGGTTGTTTCACTCCTTGTTATTTGATCCTGCAAAACTTTGATCTGAGCATGTAGTCTTTTAATCTCCTCTATTTGAAGAGATATATTCTCCAGTGATTTAGCATGATGGTCTGCTGCCTCTCCTATGGTAGCTGTTAAAACTGTTGGTGTTGGAATGACTGTAAGGGGTACAACATCTAAAGTAACAATAGATGTTTTTGTAGCTTTCTCTTTTTATTTAACCATATTTTCCATTTCTACCTCCATCTTTTTCCGTTGTTTAGTCTGCTCCATGATGAGCTTCATCATATCAGATTTTTGTGTCTCTATCTCTTATATATCCTTAGTAAGAGGATCCTATGTAGCTAACATATTCAATTGTTTCTCCAAGGCTCCTATATGTGCATTCTTCTTTTTAATAATATCCTCCACAACTTGTAAGTTTGATGGATCATATCCATTTTTCACGACCAAGTCTTCCAAGGATTTTATCCTCGTATCCTTGGACATTGTGGAGATCTTATCCTTCTTGAGTTGAGATTGCACATTTGCCAAGGAGACCTGTAACTGAGATAAATTCATAGCAGTATTGGTTAAGGTGGATGATATCATTTCACCTTTTTGTTTATTCATATCCATCTGTTCGATGGGGTGGATGTCCTTGATGCTAAATTCAAAGGAAATCTGCATGTAATTTTTCATCTTGGATTTTGTAATCTGGGCTTCTAGAAATTCCATGCGCATCTTCCCCTTCTCTAATTCAAATGAAAATAAAAATATTATTTGTGAATTGGAGGTTCGCTTCCAGAATTGGGTGTAATTTTTTTTTTTCAATATCTCATCTTTTAGTTTGATCTCCCTAAAAGTATCAAATACAGTCTTTTCTTTATCTCCTGTAGAAATACTAGAAGTGGATGTTTGGAGAGCCTGTTGTTGATTCAGGACAATAGTTGAAGTAGTTGGAGCAGTGATAGGATGTTATACTCCCACTGGATATTATCCTGGAGTATCCAAGATGTTGATAATAGTTTCTTGCTTTGGTTATTTGTCTTGGCCAACATCGATGTGTATTTTGGCCCTTTTGATGTATTTCATTTTGAATTATTTATTAGAAGTATCAGTCACTGAAGGTGACTGATGTGCTCTTTTCCTTTTCCTTGTAGTTTCTTTTTTATCTTCTTTACTCTGTTTCTGCTGCCATATGGGTGTTTTCAAACCTGAAGTAGAAATGGATTTCTCCTCTGCCTCCTGTAAAGTATTTGTTGTCCACTCTATTTGGTTTCTAAACTACTCTATGTCTGGCCTTTGTGTATGAAGGTAGGGTGTAGACTTATTCTCCACCCTCAATTTAGAAATGGCCCCAAAGGTATCATAAGACCAGGTGAAACTAGGATAAAACTTCATCTGTTTCAATATCTTATCTGCTTCTTCTCCAGCTACCCTATTGTTGCACACAAATGGTCCTATCTCAGACTTTATCCTGAACTGTGACTTCTTTTTTGCTGAGACAAAATGCACATCATTTTCATTCAAAATTTGTCTTATGTATTTCAGGGAAAAAATCCTCATTGGGAGGAATTTTGGAAGCTTATAGGGAGGCAATTCACACCCATATACTCTCATTTTTCTATAATTTTGGTATAAATACCAATCTGTTGTTCTTGCTTGGTCTGAGAGCTGCATAATCCTTTTCATCTCTTCACTAATCTTGGGCTCAGATGTTCTCTTTAGAATACAGATTACAGGGTGTACAAACAACTCAAAAAAATGTTTGTAATCAAACTCGTCTTGGTCCTTCATCAACAAGGTGGTCCAAAAAATTGCAGACTATGGGTGTTCATCTTCATCCAATTTTGTCATTACAAACTGACATTTCTCTCCCTGAAAATATAGAAACAAAGAGATAATGTGTTAGGTCCCTATATTACTAGTATAGTCCCTTATTGTTGTTAGTGTAACCCCCTTATTGTTATTATTGTACCCTTGTAACCCCCATATTGTTATTATTGTGCCCTTAAATTATTACTATTATGCTAGGTTGGCGGGGATTAAGTATCAGGCCCCATGGACTCCTATATATAGAAAGGAGGTTTTGTCATTTGTATCATCCAAGAATTTTTCATTCATGTAATGTATTGGAGGTTTCCCCCTCGAAGTGGCTTGTTTCTAAGGCATTGATATCTATTTTCTTCTATTTTTGGAGCTGGTTTCACAACATTTGGTATCAGAGCTTTGGGATTCTAGGGTTTCACTGCTCCAAAAAGGTCATCGTGGAATTTTCGCTATAAATTTTTTTCTATGAATGTTAAAAAGCGTAAATTTTTAGAGTGTGAAGCCAAAATCCTAAGGAACATCGTTGCAAAATTTTAGAGCTTGGTTCGCACTATTTTCAGAGATATGATCTCGTGCAAGTTAGGTCATTTTGGTGGTCCTCAATTTAACCTAAAAAGTTCATCGTGGGATTTTTTGTAATAATTTTTTTTTTCTACGAAGGTTCGAAGCCAAAATTTTTAGCGTGCAAAGCCAAAATCCCCGAGGAACACCGTCAAAAAATTTCAGATATTGTTTCGCAATATTTTCGGAGATATGATCTGTGGAAGTTAGGTATGTTTTAGGCTTCTGAATTTCGTCTCAAAGAAGTGATCGTGGGAAAATCTTCATAGCTCTCTCTTTGAGCATCGGATTGGAATGCTGTAAAAATTGGTCGTAAGTGCATGGACTTTATTTTTCATTCTATCAATTTCAGATCCAAAGGAGGAAACAGTGACATGTGGAAATTCATACAAGTTCGCTCTACTAAACTAGTCCAAAATTGGGTCATCCTGGGAGATTGGACATAACTTTGCCTTGAGGAATCCAAATCAAATCAGACCTGTGGAATTTGAAAGAAGCTTCAGAGGGCTACTACATGTTGGAAATATTTTCAATGATGGCAAAGAAGGCAGTAGATGCAAAGATAGGAAAATAACAACAACAGGTAATATGTACAGCGAAGGCAGAGGCAGAGGTAGAGGCAAGGAAGACAGAGGAAGAACCGTTATCATAACAGAGGTAGAGCCTTTATTAGAGGCAGAGGCAGAGGTAGAGTCATTATCACAAGCCAAGGCAGATCATACAAACAACGATCAATGGTGCAGATTCATTGCGGGGGGGACTAGCCAAAGTTTTCTGTCGTACTCCAGGAGCCTCCGCAATAATGCTGCGACCCAGTCCATCGCTCAACTTTTAAATAATAAAGGCGAAACCTTGTGGAGCTTCCCTATCAAGTTGCAGCTTGATAGCTGTCAGTTGTAGCTGACTGAGGTTGGAGCCTCCTATAGGTTGGTGCCTGTAGAAAATTGAAGGGAGTTGGTGCTTCCTTGCACGTTGCAGCTTGCAGAATTGAGGTAGGAGCCTCCCGTAGGTTGGTGCCTACGTAAAAACAAAGGTGAGTGAGTTGGAGCTTGCCTTTGCATCACAACAATAATAAGATGTGTTTTTCTCCCTTTATGGGTTTCCACTTACATCTGTTGTCTCTGTGTGTGTTCCTTATGTGTTGATGTGATTCTTTCAATCTGCTTAATTGTTTGCTGCTCTTAACATTAGTATGGTGTCACATTAATTTAATTTTGGCTGCAACATTTTAAAATTGTTCACAAATTAAGCTGTAAATAAGTTTGGTGAAAATTTTAAAAACCTTATGTATGTATTAAACTGATTCACCCCCCCCCCCCCCCCCTCTCATTTTAATTAAAGATTCAAAAATTGGTATCAGAGCAGGTTCCTTTGTATCAGTCTAACAACTGAAAGGAGATCCTAGGTTCCCAAGATGGCTAGTAAAGAAGGATGCTCAACCAATAAAGCCCCTTTTTTCACTGTTGAAAATTATGCCTTCTGGAAAATTAGAATGAGGACATACATAATGTCTCTAGGAATATAAGTCTGGGCTGCTGTGGAATTAGGATATGCCCCAAAGGCAACTGACACAGAGAAAGAAACAAAACAATATTTTTTGGCTAATGCAAAAGCCATGAATGCCATCTTGAATGGATTGTGTGAAGCAGAGTTTATTAAAGTAATGCACAAAGACACTGCCAAAGAAATGTGGGATACTCTGGAGAACATCCATGAGGGGGACAAGAAAGTAAAGACTGCCAAACTTCAAGTCTACAGAGCCTAGTTTGAGAACTTAAAAATGGATGATGATGAAGACATTTCTAGCTTCTTTCTAAAGGTTGCAGAAATAGTAAATAACATGAAGGCTCTAGGTGAAAACATAAATGAATCTGTAATTGTACAAAAAATTCTAAGATCTCTTCCACCCAGGTTTAATCCCAAAGTGTCTGCAATAGAAGAAACAGCTAATTGGGAGACCTTGACCATGAACTAGCTACTTGGAAATCTAACAGCATATGAGATGAGGCTCCCACAGAAGAAGCCAAGTATGAGGGAGGCAGCCTTTAAAACAGAAAAGAAGAAAGAAGAAGAGGGAGACATATGCTCTTGCTCGGATGAAGAAGAGGAAAAATTTGTCAAGAAATTGGATAGAGGATCAGGTAAATGCAAAGGTAAAATTCCTTTCAAATTCTTTAATTGTGGAAGAGTTGGACACTATGCTGCTAAGTGTCCTCACAAGAAAGTAAGTAATCAGGCTCAAGAGTTAGAGAAAAATAAATCAAAGAACTGGAAGAAAGGAAAGAAGTTCAACAGAAAATCCTTCTATGCTCAACAAGACAGCAGTACATCTGAAGATTAAGATGAACCCTCGAGTGAAGAAGGAAACTCTGAATTCTTATTGATGGCCATAGAAGAACTTGAAGGACTCATGTTAGAATATGAAGAAGAAGAAGGGGAAGTTGACCTTGAGGGGTAGCTAAGAAGTGCTCTGGAGGAGATAGACATACTCAAACTGAAGTGCAAAAAACAAAAGGACATTCTTCTCAAGTATGTAAGAGAAGAAAAAAACTTATAAGTCCTCATGCAGCTGAAGGTAGAGCTTTAAGAAGCCAAGAAGATAGAAGACATGTTACTTCAGCAAATCAAGGATAAAACCCGAGAACAAGAGAAGCTGGAAGAATAAGTAGTATGTATCAGGAAGAAACTAGAAAATGCTCAAAGGAATGTGGTTATAAACTCTTCTCAAACAACAAGCTCTAGTAAGTTGAATGAAATTATGGTTGCTCAAAGATCCCCTATGATAAAAACTGGAATAGGCTATGAAGGAGAATCAAGTAAAAGCAAAGAAAATGTTGACAGAGAGATTATTTTTGTAAAATCAAAGAAGAATGATGAAGCAGCTCAAAAAATTCCTACAAAAGAAGAAACCTGTAATGAGAAAGACAGAGATCAGAAGAAACCTCTAGTAGCAAAGAATGTAATAAATACTAAGACCCCTAAGTATGTAAAATTTGGAAACCATCAAAGGATATTCTTCCCTCCTATGAAGAATGCCACCTGTTATGCTTGCCACAAGCTGGGACACATTGCTGCATATTGTCATGGAAGGAGGAGTAATTCAAACCAGCAAAAGATGCAAACATTGAAGAGATTGCCTCAAGCAAACAAATGGAAGAGACAACCTTACATCAGGTATGCAAACAGTTTCTATGGTTACTACTTTTATTGTAAAGAATTTGGACATAAAATCATTGAGTGTAGAAAGTATGGACAAATATTGATGTTTAACACCTCAAGGAGGTTTATGAATCAAATAAATTTTGTTCATACTCATAATTCTGCAAAAATTATGATCAACTATTGTGTATGAAATCAAGTTGGACATATACCTTCAAAATGTCCTCTAAGAAGATGTAGTTCATCACCTCACACAAGATATCAAACAAAAGGGTGCCTCCAGTGGATAAAGAAGGTGAATAGATGTGACTTGGCTCTAACTGTTCAAGACTTGAAAATCCAGTGGTATTTGGATAGTGGTTGCTCAAAACACATGACTGGAGACAAAAGCAAGTTTATAACTCTTGATGAAAAGAAATCTAGCAATGTTACCTTTGGCAATGATAAATCAGGACAAATCAAGGGAAAGGGCTCAGTCAGCTTAGATAATGGCAGAGGTAAGGCCTAAGATGTACTATTGGTAGATGGGATAAAAGAAAATTTACTAAGTGTTAGTCAGATGTGTGACAAAGGTCGTGAAGTTCTTTTTAGAGCACAAGATTGTGAAGTCAAATCAAGCACCATAGGTAAGACTCTGCTCAAAGGAGTTCGAATAGAGAGTAATGTTTACATTGTGAAAAAGGAAGATGAAGCATGTCATCTTAGCAAACTAGAAGAGTCATGGTTATGGCATAAAAGGTTGGGACATCTCAACTTTGATCACATCATCAGACTAAGCAAGAAGAAAGCTGTCAGAGACATGCCAGAAATAAAAAGGCCTTCTAATACCATATGCAAATCTTGTCAATTGGGTAAACAGACCCGCACATCCTTTAAGGCCAAATATGAGTTATCAACAAGAATACCACTCCAGCTTGTGCACATGGATTTGTGTGGACCTGCAAGAACTAAAACACTAGGTGGAGAATCCTACTTCATGCTGATAATAGATGATTTCTACAGAATGACATGGGCTGCTTTTCTCAAGAATAAATCGGAAGCTCTGGAAAAATTCAAAATATTCAAAGAATTAGCAGAAAATCAGACAGGATGCAAGCTGAAATGCATCATATCAGACAGAGGAGGTGAATTCACTGATTATGACTTTGCAGACCTATGCAATGAACATGGCATAAAACAACAATTTACTATTGCAGGGACACCTCAGCAGAATGGAGTAGCAGAGAGACAAAACAGATCTGCTCAAAAAATTGCCAGAGCCATGATGCAAGAGAATAATATTCCTCAAACCTTCTGGGAAGAAGCGGTACACACAGCAGTGCATATCCTCAATAAAGCTCACTTAAGGCCAAGCAGTGACAAGACTCCCTATGAACTATGGCATGGAAATCCTACTTCAATCAAAGATTTCAGAATCTTTGGAAGCAAGTGTTACATAAAGAATAATGATGAAAAACTTGGGAAATTTGATGCAAGAGTAGATGAAGGAATTTTTCTAGGATATGCTTCCAAAAGTAAAGGTTACAGGTGCTACAACAAGACTCTTCGAAAAATAGTAGAAAGTATTGATGTGAGATTTGATGAAGAAATTCCAAACAATACACGAGATACAGACTGCTACAGTCCATCAGACAATCATGAAGAATAAAACCAAGATGATGATGAAACAAGCCAGACTATAGAAGATGCAGAGCTGAGCTCAAAAGATCCCTCAAGATATACTCAGAAGAACCATCCTGAAGATCAGATCATTGGAGACAAGAAAGCAGGGGTCCAGACAAGAAGGCAGCTAACAGAACAGATAGAAGAGGTATACATAGCCATGTTATCACAGATAGAGCCAAAGAGATTTGAAGAAGCTAGCAAGGAAAAGTATTGGGTAAAGGCAATGAATGAAGAATTGGACCAAACTGAGAAGAATAATACCTGGGAACTAGTTCCTAGACCCATTGAGAAAAATGTCATAGGCTCAAGATGGGTATTCAAAAATAAAATGAATGAGGAAGGACAGGTAATCAGGAATAAAGCCAGACTTGTCTGCAAAGGATACTAACAGATTGAAGGACTTGATTACGATGAAACATTTGCCCCTGTAGCCAAAATGGAAGCCATTAGAATTTTTTTGGCTTTTGCATGCTACCAAAACTTCAAAGTATACCAAATGGATGTAAAATCTACATTTTTGAATGGAGACTTAGAAGAAGAAGTCTACATGGAACAACCAGAAGGCTTCTCATTGACAGACAAAGAAGAATATGTGTGCAGACTGAAGAAGGCTCTATATGGATTGAAATAGGATCCTCGTGCTTGGTATTCAAGACTGGATAAATATTTGCAAAAACAAGGCTTTAAGAGAGGGGGAGTAGACAACAATCTATACATAAAAGCCCATGAAAATGAACTCCTGATTGTTGTAGTATATGTTGATGACATTATGTTTGGAAGCAACAGAGAAGAACTAGCAAAAGGGTTTGTTGATGAGATGAAAACAAAGTTTGAGATGTCTATGATTGGAGAGCTCAGTTTCTACTTAGGACTTCAAATTCAGCAAAAGAACATAGGTACGTTCATCTCACAGGAAAAGTACTTAAAATAAATGTTGAAAAAGTTCAAAATGGAGGACTGCAAGCCTGTGTCAACTCCCATGATCATGGGATGCAAGTTGTGTGCTAATGATGGGTCTGCTGATATAGATCAAAAACTCTACAGATCCATGATAGGAAGTCTGTTGTATCTGACTGCATCAAGAACAGACATCATGCTAGAAGTAGGACTAGTGGCTAGATATCAAGCAACTCCTAAACAAAACCATCTTCTGGCAGTAAAAATAATATTCAGATATCTACAAGGAACAATACAGTATGGACTTTGGTATCCTAAAGGTAAAAGCTTCACTTTGACAGCATACACAGATGCAGATTGGGCCAGCTGTGTGGATGACAGGAAAAGTACAAGTGGAGGTGCATTCTATCTAGGAGAAAGTTTGGTGGCATGGTTAAGCAAGAAACATACATCTATCTCTCTTTCTATAGTAGAAGCAGAATATATAGCAACAGCAACATGTTGTACACAAGTCATGTGGATGAAGAAAACTCTCCAAGACATTAAGGTAAGCATTGATGAACCTATCTCAATCAAATGTGATAATACAAGTGCTATAAGTATATCTAAAAATCCTATGCTTCACTCAAAAACTAAGCATATCTCAATCAAGTATCATTTTCTCCAAGAACAAGTGGCTCAGAAGATAGTAAAGCTGGAGTATGTGCCAACAAAAGAACAAACAACAGATATATTTACCCAACCTCTTGCTAGAGAATCATTTGAATATTTGAGAGACAGACTAGGGTACTATCTATAGATGCTACTCTCTGATATAAAGAGAAAGCACAGCTTCAGGGGGAGAACAGAAACGATAATATCATTCTCAGGGGCAGATCAACCAGCAAGGGAAGCATGAAACAGGTCCTCAAGATCAAAAGGATTATAGCAATAATACGCTCAGCATAAAAGAATCAATAAAAAGGCAAAAGGGTCAGTGGTGCAGCAAAAGAGTGGTGTAGGAACAAACTACGAACCTTCAATTTACAACGGAAGAGTGGTGAACCCGACGTGAACCGAATACAAAGACTGAAGTAGCAACGTACACTGTCAGAAAATTTCAAAGAGAGGAAATGCATGAAATATTGAAAAAGGATAAAATCATAGGATCAAAGAATAGAAGCTACACTAATAATTCAAACCCCTTGCCATTAATATCAAAGGGGGAGGAAGAGCAAGCAATAGGAGGAAGAGTAGGAAAACAGAGAAAGTGTATTGCCATCAATGCCAAAGGGGGAGACTGTTGGAAATATTGTCATTGATGGCAAAGAAGGCAACAGATGCAAAGATAGGCAAAGAAAAACAACAGGTAATATGTACAGTGAAGGCAGAGGCAGAGGTCGAGCAGCAGAAGCAGCTAAGGTAGAGGCAGAGGCAGAGGCAGCGAAGACAGAGGCAGAGCCGTTATCAGAGTAGAGGCAGAGCCATTATCACAAGCAGAGGAAGATCATACAAAAAACGATCAACGGTGCAAATTCATTGTGGGGGGGACTAGCCAAATTTTGCTGCCATACTCTAGGAGCCTCTGCAATAACGCTGGGACCTAGTCCATCGCACAAATTTTAAATAATAAAGGCGAAACGTTGTACGAGACCGGAACCCTGCGTAGAAGAGCGGAACCGTGACCAGATGAACAATGATGACAGTTTATGGTTTTCATCACACCACCTTTACACGGTGGGCGGTATTTGAGGAGTTGGGAGCGATTCCATAGATCATTCGACACGTGGCAAGGTGGACCCACGGAAAACCACCTCCCACTGTGCGCCATCACGCGTTAACCATCGACCAAAGACGCGGTGCGATATTGATACATACTGTTGATCTGGGAAGATTCCATCGGACGGTGGCTATGTTCGAAAGGTGCGCAAAGGATATCCCAAGTACAGCGTGCCATCGCGTGTTATTGCCTGTGCAAGTTGCCCGAGCGATATCCGTCGGATTGGATGTTGCGGCGCGATGGAACGTGAGCCCTCCGATCGAGTCGATTGTTAGCGTTGGGCCCCAGTTTAATTTATATTGCTCGTTGTTAAGGTCTGTGGGTTTAAC
Source organism: Pinus albicaulis (assembly GCA_034641835.2). Lineage (NCBI taxonomy): Eukaryota > Viridiplantae > Streptophyta > Pinopsida > Pinales > Pinaceae > Pinus > Pinus albicaulis. The sequence continues at coordinate 322,611,646 of CM076583.1, read as the reverse complement.
AAAGGTATGAAATTTATAGGTGGCGGCCATTATTTTATGGATGTTGAGTTGTTTTTATTAGTGAATGTGCATATATATATGTATCGAGATATTACAGTGCGCATGTAAAGAGATGGTATTATTACAATTTGAACATAGAACAGAGATGGCGCCTCCACCAGCGAAATCATATGAAATATGTGATGCAGTGATATCAAAAGACAGTTATATGGACAACAATCATACAACTGCAATGAAGAAGAGAGCCTACAAGAACGAAAGAGAGAGAGACAGCAGCAGAAAAGACAAATCCAGTCAAGCCAAAATCCAGAAAAGAAGCTGAGTGAAATTGAAATGTGTAACCGAAAAATGTGAATGTGAATGTTGTAATTAAATTTTTTATTGTTTTTGATGCAAAGGCAAGTATCCTAAGGAAAAGAAAAATCCCACTGTAGCATGGAAATTTGTACATATGATTATAATTTTAAAATGAGTTGGATAAAGGAACGAGAAGACAGAAGCCAAAGAGTCATGACTGTTCACTCAAAATTCCTTGTGAAATACAAACGGTCATGTGAGGAACTCTATAAAAACTATCAACTGGATATGCATAAAAGTGATTAGAGAGAGAAAATATAGAGAAGGCAGAGTATAGAAGAGTGAGGCAGAGAAGATTAAGAAAAGAAGAGCAGAAAGAGAAGCTATAGAACAGAGTTGATATCTGAGGTAAATCAACAAACATTTAGTTTGATAAATTGAGGAAGTTGGAGCTTCCCTATCAAGTTGCAGCTTGATAGCTGTCATTTGTAGCTGACTGAGGTTGGAGTCTCCTGTAGGTTGGTGCCTGCAGAAAATTGAAGGGAGTTGGTGCTTCCTTGCAAGTTGTAGCTTGCAGAATTGAGGTAGGAGCCTCCTGTAGGTTGGTGCCTACAGAAAAACAATGGTGAGAGGGAGTTGGAGCTTGCCTTTGCATCACAGCAATAACAAGATGTGGTTTTCTCCCTTTATGGGTTTCCACTTACAATTGTTGTCTCTATGTGTGCTTCTTATGTGTTGATGTGATTCTTTAAATCTTCTTAATTGTTTGCTGCTCTCAACATAAGTATGGTGTCACATTAATTTAATATTGGCTGCAACATTTTAATACTGTTCACATATTAAGCTGTAAATAAGTTTGGTGGAAATTTTTAAAGGCTTATGTATGTATTAAACTGATTCACCCCCCCCCCCCCCCCTCTCAGTTTAATTAAAGATTCAACACTACAGGGCTGAATTTTAGATATTGATGATTTTCAATTATAGAGATAATTCAATTTCAATATCAAGCTCCTAAAAAGAAACTAAAAGGTGTGTATTTTTTTTTTCCGAATTGCATAAGTCTTGTTTGAAGAATCAAGTTGAATTGATTCCAAGGGCATATTGTAGAATAGATATCAGTATTGGATTCTAAAATGGCCCCTAAAAAGAATTCAACACCAATTAAGCCTTTAGAAAGCTCTACTATGAATCATGAAGAGAAAGAATGGCAACATGAAATATCAACATTACAAGAGCAAGTGCAACAAATTTTTCTCTCGCAAAGAGAAACAAAAAATGACATGGAAGTTTTGAAGAAAGGCATGGAAACTAAGATGGATGGTTTGAAGAAAGGCATGGAATATAAGATGGATGGTTTGAAGAATGGCATGGAATCTAAGATAGATGGCATGGAATCTAAAATGAAAAACATGAAGAATGATTTAAAAGAAAACATGGAAGGTTTGAAAAAGTTGATACAAGAAATGTTTCCTAATGGTGAAAATATAGTAGAGGAAACTCATGATGAGAACAAAATAAATGTTAATCATGATTTCATAAAATCTAATGTTGGTGGGAAGAACCACCATATTCCAAAAATGGATATGAGGAAGTTTGATGGAAATGATCCTGTAACATGGATACTACAGATGGAGCAATATTTTGATCTCCATAATGTGCAAAACACACAAAAGGTACGCATTGAAACTTTAAATTTAGAAAAAAATACATTTGTATGGTATCGATGCCTTTTCGCCCATAAAAAAATTGTCACTTGGTCAATTTTTATGGAGGAAATGATAGCACATTATGAGGATACAAAGAGAAACACCTTCTTTAGCCAATTGATAAATCTCAAACAAAAGGGTTTAATGGGGGAGCACACTGAGGACTTACAAAAATTGAATGTAAGGGTAACTGATATTCCAGAGGAACACAAGATTGATCTCTTCATAGGTACCTTAAAGGATAACATCCAACATGAAGTTCATGTTTTTGAACCTGATTCATTGGAGAAGGAACTCATGTTGGCAAGAAAAATTGAATGTAAAATTATGGCGACAAGGAAGCCTACCACTCACTTCGATAAAGAGGGATGTGTTGCTACTCCTAGATTTCCACAACCTACAAGGTTGACACCACAAAATTTGGAAGAAAAAAGAGAAAAAGGGCCTTTCTATAGTTGTGATAGCAAATACACTAAAGGTCATAAGTGTGCTGAGAAGAAATTATTTTACATAGATTGCAAAGAGGAAGAAGAAAATGAACAAGAAGAGGATATACACTAGGAACCAACCCAAAAAGATGAAGAAATGTGTTTGAACATATCGTGTAATGCATTGGCAGGAATTAACACTCTCCAAAATCTCAACATAGAAGGACATTTCAAAAAGAAAAAGGTAATATTGTTGATTGATTCAGGTAGTACCCATAATTTTATTCATTTTAAGGTAGCCAAGGAATTGAATTGTTTCCTTTACCTAGCACCAGAATGTCAAGTGATGGTTGCAAATGGAGGAACTATAAATTTCTCTAGAAAATGCCATAATATCAAGATAACCATGGGGGAATATGTATTGAATAGTCCAACGCTTTCCATTCCTATGGGAGGTGCTAATGTTGTACTAGGATTACAATGGTTACAATATTTGGGGACGATAGCTTTTAATTTTAAAGAAATTTTCTTGAAATTTTTTTCAGAAGGAAAGGAATTTGAATTACGGGGTATTGCAGGGACGCCGGGAAAGATAATAAGCTCTAATGTCATGACAAAGCTTCTAAATAAAGAACAATGAGGCATAATTGCACAATTATGCTCACTAGAAGTTCCAACATCAAAATAATCTATTTCTGTAGATCTCCAAAAAGTCTTCGACAATCATTCCAAGGTTTTTGAAACTCCAAAATGACTACCACCTATTCGTGATCATGATCATGCTATTCATTTTATTCCAGGAAGTGTTCCTCCAAACATCAAGCCTTATAGATATCCTTATGTCCAAAAGAGCGAAATTGAACGTATGATTGCAGAAATGTTAGAGGTAGGTATAATTCAACCTAGTCAAAGTTCTTTCTTTGCTCTTGTAGTATTGGTACACAAGAAGGATGGATCATTGAGCATGTGTATGGATTATAGGGAGCTCAATAATCTCACCATTAAAGATAAATTTCCCATTCCTATGATTGATGAATTATTGGATGAATTACATAGAGCAATTTATTTTACCAAATTGGATCTTCGTTCAGGGTATCATAAAATTAGAATGAAGACTGAAGATATTCCAAAAACAACATTTCAAACTCATGAGGGTCATTATGAATTTTTGGTCATGCCTTTTGGCCTTACCAATGCACCTTCTACATTTCAAGGGTCGATGAATTCCATTTTCAAACCCTTCCTTAGAAAATTTGTGCTAGTATTTTTTGATGATATACTAATATACAGTAGGTCTTGGAAGGATCATGTTCAACATGTTGACAGGGTGCTCAAACTATTGCAGGAGAAACAATTATATGCAAAAACATCCAAATGTTTCTTTGGAGTACAAGAGGTGGAATATCTGTGTCATATTGTATCTCACGAGGGTGTTAAAGTAGACCCTAACAAAATTAAAGCCATTAAGGAATGGAAAGTCCCCACAACCATAAAGCAGTTGCGAGGATTTCTCGGGTTAACAGGGTATTATCGAAAGTTTGTTAATAATTATGGGAGAATAGCAACACCTCTAACAACATTATTGAAGAAAGATGCATTTTCATGGACTCTTGAAGCAACTAAGTCCTTTTAACATATTAAAGAGGCAATGTGCCTAGCACTAGTCTTAGCTACGCCAGACTTCACAATAACCTTTATTGTGGAATGTGATGCCTCAGGAAATGGAATTGGTGTTGTTTTAATGGAAGAAGGAAGACCCATTTCTTTTGAATGTCGTCTAATCAAACTAAAGTATTTACAGAAACCTATTTATGAGAAGGAAATGTTAGAAATACTGCATGCACTAAAGAAATGGAGAACTTACCTAATGGGAAGACACTTCAAGGTAAAAACTGATCATGATAGTCTTAAAAACTTTTTGGAACAAAGAATATCCTCAGGAGAGCAGCAAAAATGGGTCACAAAGATGTTGGGTTATGACTTTGAAATAATATATAAAAAATGGAAGCTAAATGTTGTTGCAGATGCACTCTCGATAAAGAATAAAGAGGTGTAAGCAATTCTTTGTGCCATTTCTATTATCCAACCAGATTGGATAACCGAAGCAAGAGATGAATGGAAGAAGGACGAAGAAGTGTGGACATCATTCAAAATTTGCAGCAAGATCCTAGTACATCTAATACATTTAGTTGGAAAAATGATTCCTTATGGTACAAAGATCGCTTATATCTTTGTAAGAATTCCCAACTAAAAAAAAATATTCTTTTGGAATTGCACACTTCTCCTTTAGGAGGACACTCAGGATTTGGGATGGCCTTAAATCTGATATTCAAATTTTTGTGGCGGAATGTTTGGTTTGCTAGCAGAATAAAGCTGAGAAAATTAAGACCCCTAGTCTTCTACAACCTTTATCCATTCCAAGTCAACGTTGGGAGGAGATTTCAATGGATTTTATCACTGGTTTACCTAAGTCCGAAGGAAAGAGTGTCATCATGGTGGTAGTTGATAGACTTACCAAGTATGCACACTTTTGTGCATTATCTCATCCATTTAAAGCAAGTAAAGTTGCTACTAAATTTATGGACACAATTCAAAAGCTACATGGAAACCCAAGGGTTATTGTGAGCAACATAGATCCCATTTTTACTGGAAATTTTTGGAGTTTGGGTACTCAATTAGCCCATAGCTCATCTTATCTTCCTCAATCCGATGGTCAAAATGAGATAGTAAATAAATGTTTGGAAGGATATCTTCATTGTTTTGTATCTAATAAACAAACACAATGGGTCAAGTGGTTACCTCTAGCTGAAATGTGGTATAACACTTCCATACTGCAACAAAAATGACCCCATTTATGGCACTTTATGGATATCATCCACCATCCATCACATCATCTTTAAGAGAAAATTTAAAAGTTCAAGCAGTTGAAGATCACATCGAGCATCAAAAAGAAGTTCTCCAACTCTTAAAGGACAACCTGAATTTGGCACAAAATCGAATGAAACAACAGGCAGATCAACATCGTAGCAAGAGAATTTTTGATGTAGGAGACTGGGTATTTTTACGCCTACAACCATACAAAAAAATGTCCCTCAATCAAGCTAAGAAGGATAATAAATTATCACCAAAGTAATATGGTCCTTACAAGGTGTTGCAAGAGATTGGTACTATGGCATACAAATTGGAGCGTCCTGCTTCTTCACGAGTGCATCCAATTTTCCATGTTTCATGCGTAAAGAAGGTTATAGGTGAAAACCTTCCAGTTCAAACAATATTTCCAGAACTTGATGAGGAAGGAAAAATCATATTGGAACCTGAAGCAGTCACGGAAACAAGAACTCGACAGCTACAGAATCGATCAATTTCAGAGTATCTCATCAAGTGGAAGAACTTACCCACTGAAGATTCTACATGGGAGGATGATAATTTTATACAAAAGCACGCAGAGCTACTCAAGCGTTGAGGAAAACACTTTTTTGAAGGACAGGGGCATGTTAGGTCCCTATATTACTAATATAGTCCCGTATTTTTTTTAGTGTAACCGACTTATTTTTATTATTGTACCCTTGTAACCCCCATATTGTTATTATTGTGCCCTTAAATTATTATTGTTAGGTCGGCTAAGATTACATTGTGGCCCCACTAGGATTACATTGTGGCCCCATGGACTCCTATATATAGAAATGAGGTTTTGTAATTTGAATTATCCAAGAATTGTTCATTCATGTAATGTATGGGAGGTTGCCCCCTCGAAGTGGCTTATTTCTAAGGCGTTGATATCTCTTTTATTCTCTTTTTGGAGCTAGTTTCACAACGTAATGATAGAAGTATATTTAAATACTCCTTCTGTATGAAAATTCACAAATTGATCATGAATTTTATCATCCAAGAACTAGCTAAAATAAAACATGATGAAGGGCTTAGAATCTGAGGACACTAGAGTAAAAAATCCTATAATTGCCTCATCAATTCATTGATTAGAGTAATATCCTCTGAGGTATGCAAGGACTGTGGAAATTTGTTTGGTTCTCTCACGGAATAAAGATGAGGGATATGGGGGATTTTTCTTAGGGAGAGGGGTTTTTTCAGTTAGGATAGATCAAGGGTTGAGGCTCTTTTTATCAAAATCTAGCATTTGATACAAGTCTATTAGGGATTCTCGAGAAAATGGAGTGGGATTTTCCACAGTAGGTGCTTGCATCATCTGATTAATAGATTGGGCCATACCAATGAACAAAACCTCACCAGTGGGGGAAATTATAGCTTTTTGTTTTGGATGTAACAAGAGAAACGTCTCCTAATGAGATGAGGTGATCTTAAATGATTTTATTAGTTTGTTGTGCCAAGGGTATTTCAGTTTTAAAAACATGTGCATAATTGGTTCATTAGTTTGCATAAGGATTAAGGAGTTTTTCCATGAATTATAGATGAAATTTAGTGAATTAGAAGCATAAAATAAGTCTAAATAACACTAAAAAACAATGTAAATCAGAGAAATAAGTCACCCCATGAAGTTTACATAGCAGGCATGATGAAGCAGTTCACCCCTCCTGGGCTACATCTGTTGGTCCAGCTCCCAATGGCTTGTCCATATTTTATTCTGCTAAAAATTTTGCTATTACATGTATTTACAGTGCTCTAATGGCTATTTTATTTGCTCTAATTAGTAAAAAATGACTCTTCATTCACTCATAATGGTTGAAAATTGAGCCTCCTACACTTTTACCCATTATCTCTTAGGAATACTCTGCTAAATGTGGAGAACTGCAGTCAACTAGAGTTAAATTAGGGTTGACCATCAAATTTAGCGTGCCCCTATCCGCTCTGCCTATTAATTCGTGAATTAAATGTTACGGTTAGGGTGGTGGCCATATGCACACCCCCAACTATTAAGTGGCTTGACCGGAACACGGCGAAATACAATTCGGAGTTAAATAACATACATAAGTGAAGCGATCAAACATTTATCTTTATAATAGAATGCAAATAACCTAAAACATGTTACATACACATGGAATTCTTTCTAGAGGGACCCACCATACGTCGAACCCACCATACGTTGAATCGATCGCAAGAGATTGCAATCGCCTGCCCGCAACTTTTAACTCTTTGTGAATTCACTAAACCACAAAACTTGCGAAGTACGCTATTGTGCAAAGCCGACACGTGGCTCCCCCTTGTCACATCACATCCTTCTTCCTTCTCGAATCACATCACAACCCATTTAACATACCATGAAAAATCTTAACAATATCCACTAATATTTGCGAAATGTGAAATCGTGATTCATCATCCACTGTTGATCTGCTGCATGATCCAACGACTCACATCTATCTCCGCCAATTCATCACATATCATTATGTTAGACTTGTGAATTCATCATGACCGTTCATCTTTCGCCCTTAGATCTTTGATTTAATCGCGATCGTTCGTTCCTCTCTCGGAATTTTTCTAATTATTTATTTCTTTAGTCGATTGCTCCTCATACGAAATTAGTTTTTCGAATCGTTTGTGGCGTCGGAATCAAGAAGACAAGAACTACACAACCATCCTCGTTTCAACCCAATCCTGTAACTTTGAATTTTGAGAGAAATTTATGAAATCCTAATCATTCCTCCCAATTGGGAAGATTTTGGACCGCAAAATACTTGATTACATGTTCAGTAGAATTGGGTACAACTCCCTCAACTTTTCAATCTCCATCCATTTTTCCTTTCTTGGTTTAGTGCCTTTGAGCCGAAATCGAAGGTAGTCCACACTTCCCCTCTTTGATGCTCTTGTCCTCCTGTTAAGTTCTTTGAGCTCATCCAGAACTTCTGGTGAGAAATCTTCAATAGAAGGTAGCTGAACATCACTTCCTTGATCATTGATCAAAGGAGGCTCATACAAGTGTAAGTTTTCAACATTAACAACTAAATATGTTTGCATGTACGAAGGAAAATCAAGTTGGAATGCATTATTACCAACTTTTTTTATGATCTTGAAAGGACCATAGCGAATGGTTTTGAGTTTTTACCTTCCCCTTTCATTATTTCTTTGCTAATGTGAAACCATACCTCATCTCCCTCTTGAAAATTGTGATGAACCCGATGTTTGTCATGCCTCTCTTTGTATTTTCTTTGAATTTTCTCAAGTTTTTCTTGAACTTGTTGATGTATCGTCTGAATTTTCTCAATGTACTTTCAAGTCATATCAATATCACTATGGCCATCAATTGCAACATCCTTCCCAAGGATGAAGTCTAACGACGATTTTGGAAAATACCCAAAGCATGATTCAAAAGGTGAGGTTTGAGTTGAAGAGTGCTTTGCCCAGTTGTAAGCATGCTGAATGTAATGTAGTTTTTCATCCCATAAACTTAGGATGTTTGTTGTAATATCCTTTCAATTGATGCATAACTGTTATATTCACCACTTGGGTTTGTCCATCTATTTGTGGATGAAAAGCGGTACTCTTTTTCAATTTTGTGTCCATCATTCTCCATAGATTGGACCAAAATTTCCCAATAAACCTGGAATCCCTGTCACTAATAATAGAAGTGGGCAATCCAAAATGAATCCAGACATTTTGAAAATAAATTTCAGCAGTATGTTCAGTAGTAATGGTCTTCTTACATGGCATAAGTATACACTTTTTACTGAATCTATCCACAACTACAAAAATATAATCATGTTTCTTTCTTGACATAGGTAGACCTCCAACAAAGTCCATGGGGACGATTTCCCATGGTCTTGATGGTACCGGTAGTGGCATGTACAATCCAAGCTTCCTATTACTAAGCTTACTTGCTGCACACATAGAACAACCTCTTATAAAATGTGACACACTATCTATCATGTGAAGCCAACAACAATACCTCTGTAGATGTGCGACTGTTTTTCTTACCCCAAAGTGTCCAACAATAAGATATGAATGAGATTCTCTCATGACACTTAACCTCTCTCCTTGTGGAATACATATCTTTTCCAAATGAAATAGTAAATTTTTATGCATGTGATAATCTCTTTCTTCAATTTGATTCCCTTCACTTAAACTAGCATACACATCTTTGAAATCAATTTCACGTGCATATTGTTCTATGTAACTCTCATGTACAACATAATCATTTTTGAGTAAATTAGAAGCACTAATGATTGGTCTCGAAAGCATATCTGCAAATTTATTGAATATATCTTTTTGTACGTTATAACCAAGTGAATTTTTTGAAGAAATCCCATCCACCTTAAATGTCTTCATTGTTGCCATTTTTTTTGCGACTGCAAGTATTGTAATGGTTGGTGATTGGTGTGTACAATAGTATCTTTACCCATCAAGTAGTGTTTCCACTTCTTGAAACTTTGTACCAATGCATATAGTTCTTTTTCATATGTAGGATAATTAGTCACAAAACCATTAAAAGTTTCTGAATGAAAGGCAATAGGCTTACCATGTTGCAAAAGGACTGCACCCATGGCATAGTCACTAGCATCGGTTTGTATCTCGAATGGCTGTCTCAAATTTGGTAGCGCAAGAACTGGAGCTGAACTGATCTTTTCTTTTAAAACTTTGAAATATTTCTATTGTTTTCCACCCTATTGGAATCCTTACTTCACACTTGTCACTGCATGCATAGGAGCTGCGATGGAAGAAAAGTTAGCAATAAATTTCCTCCAATATTGAGCTGCACCTAAGAAAATTCTTACCTCGGTAATTATTTTGGGTGTCAGCCAATTCACAATGGCCTTCACTTTAGAAGGATCAATCCTCAATTCTCCTCCTCCTACATTATGTCCCAAATATACCAAAGAAGTTTTTCCAAACTCACATTTTGACATCTTAAGAAATAATTTCTCTTTCTTCCAAATATCAAGCACTCTATTTACATGCAAGACATGATCTTCTCTTGTTTTGATGAATATAAAAATTTCATCTAAGTACACAATAAAAAATTCATCAAGGAATGGTCGCAAAACATTATCCATAACCCGCATAAAGGTTGCTAGTGCATTATATAAACCAAAAGGCATAACTAGCCACTCAAAGTGTCCTTGTTTGGTTTTGAATGCAGTTTTCCATATATTAATTTTTTCAATTCTTACTTGATGATATCCACTTCGTAAATATAACTTAGTGAAAAAAAATTCTTCTTTTATCTGATCAAGAAAATCATCTATTCTTGGAAGTGGGTAATGATTTTTTACCGTAATTTTTTTCAAATCTCGAAAATATACACACATGTGCCAAGTCCCATCTTTCTTTGGTATCAAGACTATGGGTGAACCGCATGGTGAGGTGATTTCCTTTATGATATCTTTATCCAGCATATATTTTATTTTGCTCTTTATTTTAGTATTCTCCATTATTGACATGTGATACATACCGATGTTGGGAAGAGGAAAACCTTGCTGCAACTGAATCTCATGTTGAATTTCCATTTTTGGAGGTAATCCTGTTGGCTCCTAAAAAATATCATGATGCCCATTAACCAAATCATATAATTATTATTTCAACTTAGGATCACATCCCTCAAAATATTCATAATTAATATCAGCTTTGGGCCTAATCATAAGAAGAACAAAATTCTTACTTGAATTTACTAGCCTCTTTACCTGTCCAGCATTTACCAAAGCAATGTTTGTCTTCTTGTGGCGTGCTATAACATTGAACTCCTTGCCATATTTGAATAAATGATACTTTTTCTCATGGTGATAGAAGATATCTTTCCTGTCATACAAGTAAGGAATCCCTAATACAATACCAATTATATCAAGCGAAACCACATCTAATTCAACTGTGTCAACAAATCTTGCAATGATTGCAAACCTCAATATACATTTCCTTGTAACGTGTAGGTTTGCATCCTTAAAAATTCAAACCAATGGATATATTTTTGGATGTGGTATGGTCTCAAGGTTAAGTTTTTTGACCAATTCTTCAGAGATTAAGTTTTCTTGTGACCTACTATCAAACAATGTGTCAATCTTGGTATCCTTGGATATGACCCTCACATGAAACAGTTCTATGCTTACTTATTCATTTGGAGTGTTTATGTGAGAGTTTGATGTATTTGTACCGAGATTAGTTTCAATTTCTTTTCCCTTCATGTTCTTCAGTCCCATGGCTGTAATTTTAGTCTCATCACCTGAATCAAACCCTCAGTCATGTTGAGCTGTAGCAACAGTTTTATGTTTCCCTTTGTTATTGGGTTTCTTTGGCCTCAATTCTGGATGTAATTTCCAACAATGAGTTTCATCATGGCCTTATTTTGAACAATGTTTACAAGTCACTTTTTCTCCCTCTTTCTTAACATATGCATTCTTTTTTTTTTTTACCTTTTCCGGTTTTCTCCTTGGCTTTACCCTTAAAAGGTTTCTTCCTACCCTGTTCAGGAATGTTCTTCCCTCTGGCTTTTAGATGTGTGGCCAAAACACAAACTTCATTTATACTGGTGGGGTTAAACATGAGAATAGTATGTTTTAGGTAGCTATGTAAGCCTCATATGTACTTTAGCAAAGTCTCTTGGCTCTGCAAATCCACCCCTAATAAAATAGCTCTTCTCCTAAATTCCTGGGTGTATTCTTACACATTTTGTCCCTTTAATTGCCTAAAGTTCTTCCAGTTCATGATGCCTTTTTGCATATGAGTTAATGGATAAAATTTTAATTTAATAACAGTAATAAAATCTTACCATGATATAATAATCTTACCATGTTTCTTGATTTCCTCCTGTGTCTTGGCTTCCCACCAAACAAGTGTTGCATCTTCCATTCTCAAAGAAGATAATTGAATTTTTGTATCATCATCTTGAAGGTTCTGTATTCTTAAATATACCTCAAGTTTTCGCATCCAATTATCTAGATTTTATGCATTTACCTCACCATTAAACATTGGCAATTCAAACTTAACATCAAGTTTTAATAAATGAGATTTACCAATGCTCTTGGACTTGTGTGGCTGATGTACTGAAGAAGAGGTAGATGATGATGAGGGTGAAGATGGTGGTTCTCCATTTCCTCCATTTCCTCCATTTCTCTTCTTTGACTTGTCTTCATCATGTTGACCTCCCGAATATCCTTTTCCTTCATTTTGGAGTTTAGATCCTTCTCCTTTGAGTCTCTCATTCCCTTCTTGATAAATGATTCTAACCATCTCAGTCATGTCAAGAAATTCTTTCCTAAACACTCTTTCTTCTTCCTTAGGGTCAACTTCATCATGAATTTCTCCTTCCTCATGAGGAATGCTTAATGGAACTTATGCTTCTTTAGGAGGTGAACTAGGTGGTGGATATTGTGGCAATCTTTCTCTCCTTTGCTTTGGCTCCTTTTGAGACCCTCCTGCTTCCACCAGTTTGTCTTCTCCCCTTTTGAGCTTGAGCGTTATAAGCATATGAAACTTGAAAATAGTTAAAAAATTCTTTGCACTAAACAACATTAGAGAAAAACTCTAGCTCTGATACCATTTGATCTGAAATGACCGTACTAAGGGTCTTTCAGTTTTAAAAACATGTGCATAATTGGTTCATTAGTTTGCATAAGGATTAAGGAGTTTTTCCATGAATTATAGATGAAATTTAGTGAATTAGAAGCATAAAATAAGTGTAAATAACAATGAAAAGTAGTGTAAAATAGAGAAATAAGTCACCACATGAAGTTTACACAACAGGAATGATGAAGCAGTTCACCCCTCCTAGGCTACATCTGCTGGTCCAACTCCCAATGGCTTGTCCATCTTTCATTATGTTCATAATTTTTCTATTACATGTAGTTATAGTGCTATAATGGATATTTTATCTACACCAATGGCTTCAGAATGCTCCAATTAGTCAAAATTGACCCTTCATTCACTCAGAATGGTCGAAAATTGAGCCTCAAACACTTTTACCCAATATCTGCTAGGAAAACTCCGCTAAATGTGGAGAACTGCTGTTAACTGGAGCTAAATTAGGGCTGACCACCAAATTTGGCGTGCCCCTATTTGATCTTCCTATTAAGCCATGAAATCAATGTTAGAGTTAGGGTGGTGGCCACATGTGCACCCCCAATCGTTCAGTGGCTTGACCGGAACACAATGGAATGAAATTCAGAGTTAAATAACATACATATGTGAAGTGATCAAACATTTATTTTTATAATAGAATGAAAATAACCCAAAACACATTACATAAACATGGACTTCTTGTTGGAGGGACCCACCATATTTTGAACTGATTTCAAGTGATCGTAATTTCCTACTCGCAACTTTTAACTCTTTGCGAATTCACTAAACCACAAAACTTGCGAAGTGCGCTATTGCACAAAGCTGACACGTGGCTCCCCCTCATCACATCACATCCTTTGTCCTTCTCACATCGCATCGCAACCAATTTAACATATCATGTGAACTCTTAATGGTATCCACTATTATTTGCGAAATGCAAAATCACGATTCATCATCCACCGTTGATCTGTTGCATGATCCAACGACTCACGTCTGTCTCCTCCAATTCATCGCACATAATTTTGTCAGACTTGCAAAGTCATCACAACCATTCATCTTTCACCCTTATATCTGCAATTTAATCGCGATCATCTGTTCCTCTTGAAATTCATCTAAGTATTTCTATCTTTAGTCGATTTCTCATCATACGACATCAGTTTTTCAAACCGTTCATGGCGCCAGAATCAGGAAGACGAGAACCACGCAACCATCCTAGTTTCAACCCAATCCTATAACTTTGATTTTTGAGCAAAATTTATGAACTCTTGATCATCAGGGGCACTATGGGTCTTGGGAAAAATGTAATAAGGTAGGTTGGTGTTCGACAGAGAAATATCATCGACCCCATCTACTAATTTTTCTTCCAACCAACAATAGACATTAAATAAATCAAACTCATAGATTGTTTCATGGATCTTAAAGTCTTTATCATCTAATCCGACATGATATAAGTTGATTGGAGGATGAATCATGGGATTAAATGAAGGTTCGTGACCTTTCTTCTTGGGAGGCATGGTGAATTTTGATTAGAGAAAGGGATGGATCGGATGGTGATACTGCCAGTAGAACACGAAGGTGGAATGGCAGTGTAAAAAATTGAAGAAACACTGTGTTTTACTGAGAGAGACATGTAAGAATCAAAGAATAAGTAATAGTACTGAAATGGTAAAGTTTGAATGAGGCAGGAAGGTTGGATTTTTTTAAGGTTTCCTAGTTTCCCGTTATGCATGGCGCGGGTCTGTTGATTAACGGTTAAACCATGAATTAAATCAATGGGCTGATTCTGGCAGGAGTGAAGGAGATTGGAAGTGCAACGAGCAAGTGAGGTGTTGTGATGTGAATGGAGGAGGGATAACAGTCGGAAGAGTGGTTTACGGTATGGGGAAACAACATTTCAGAGGGGGCAACGAAAGATGAGTGGGTTTGGTGAGGGGGGGTGCGAAAACTTTTGCATCCACCACATAAGGGGTAGGGCCTGGTAAAAAACCATTGAATTTGGACACCCAACCCCCCCCCCCCCCCCCCCCACCCCCAACCCCCCCGAGGATAACGTTCAGGTGGTGTGGGGGGATGAAGTATCATATTAGCCGTTGGATGTTATAGCAGGTGCAAAGATGGAGTGGAAAGCTACAGGGGTTTAACAATGATGTGATGGGTGAGTAGACTATGGCGTCGAGCAAGCTAAATGAAATTTGGGTGGTGTGTAAAGGTAGGTACTTTGGAATATGATATACAATATGTCAAGTAAATTAAAAATAAATTAATCCCCGAAACTTAGGATCTCCTTTGTTTTTTATTTTTTCTCCATATATGAAAATACATGAAGTATTTAGGATGAAGCCTTAGAATAAATTTCATGTTTCTCCATATTTATTTTCTTCTTTCATTATGCCTACCCTTTCACTAATCTAACATTTTTCATCATTCTTTTGCAGGGTTCATTTAGGCTTGCAGACCCAATTTTTTATTTTTTTTATAATCCAATCTATCCTATTCTATCACTTATTCCTTCCATTGACTCAGATTAAACTTTGAGTCAATTTTTTTTCTACCTAATTACTGACTTACCTATATTAAATTTTTTGGTAAGTTTTTTCTCTAGCCTATTCAACAAAAATTTAAAATTGTTCAATCATGCTTAAAATGTATGAATTGAACTAACTTATCCATAGTGGAATTTTGACTTGCAGTGCTTTCAATATTATTCATTTTTTGGGGTTTTCTTTCTTTTCTTTTCTTTTTTATTTATATATATTTTTCAATATACCCTCTTTTCTTTTTCTTTTTTTTCATATTTTTTGGAAATCATTTGAAGATTGAAAATCATGTACCATATGAAATTTCAATTATGAAATAATCAATCACCTTGAGATCCTATAATTTGTAGGACCCTAACACATCCAGAACTAGTGTAATATTCTTCGTATTTATCTAATTGGACAACGAAGCTAGCTTGGTGCAGATCTTGACTGGTGTGACAAAATACTGAACAATGTTCTCCTTGGTGGCTAGGAGGTCCTTTGAGCTGGCTGCCTGTCTGATTGGATCTAGGAATGAGTGAATATATTTCAGCACTTCCTCTCGTGCCTTTTGTTTGGTCAAGGTACCCATGGAAGGTATGTGATGCACTTCCGCCATCGAGTTGATACCACTGATGAGATACTCGTATGCAATCATAACCTTGTTCACATCCTTCGCGAGTTTATATATGGATTGTAGTTTCATCCACATCTATACATTTTCATTTTGAGTGAGGATCCAATCCTAACTCGACAGAGTGGTAGGCGCATGTGGGTATTTTTAAGACCATTCCAGGATGCTATCAAGTGCTATAAAGGCCTCTATTAGGTGGGTGGACTTTTTCCTCATTTCTACTTGGACTCCTACCAATGGAGTGACTGTTTGCATTAGCCTCATAGTTTCTTCGTAGACTTGTATCATAGTCATGTATAAGATGTCTAACTCTCCTTGGATGGAGGCTTCTAGTCCGCTGACTTGAGTGAGTGCAATTTGAAGATTTTTTTTTTGGTTTCCAGGGGATTCTTATCCTCTTTTCTCTGAGTGGCTCTCTGTTCAGATATACGAAGCCTCTTTTGCAGTAATAATATTTCTCTGCTCATTATGATGACGTTTTCTTCTGTGACAGTTGCAAAAGCAGTTATGGTAGATGCTATCATTATGGGGTTTGTCCTGGTGTCCACGACTATGTCCTTTTTCTTTGTTACTGCCAGAGGCTCGGTCGGATTCCGGGAAAGAGATTTTCTTATCTCTTTCTTGATATTGCGAGTGTACTAATTGTAAGATATTCTTGTTAGATCTAGTAAATCATCTTCTTGTTCCTCTGAGATACCAAGTTCTGAAAATGGAAGGTGCCCTCCTGCCATGGGAGTTGTTGGGGGTATGTCAATAGGTGGTAGGTCTGCTCGCTTCCCAATTTACAAGGGTTTTGACATGCTCCCCTCTACCTCCTTGGATGTCTCTTCTCGTTGTTTTTGAGATTCCTCTTCCTCCCTCCTTTTTTATGCTTATTCTTTGTCCTATTCCTGCTTCAGCATGTTTTCCGCTTCTCTTCTCTTTTGTTATTCTTATTCTTTCTTTCTACGAGCCTCCTTTGATGGCTTCTTTCTTTGTTCATCCCTCTGTTGCTTTTCTTTTGTTCTTATACTTGTTTCTTCTTTTGCTTCTCTTCTACCTGTTGCTTCTTTTGCTTCTCTTCTACTTGTTGCCTTCACCTCTTTTCTTCTTGCTGTTGTGTCAGAGCATATTGGGTTTTCTTAAGTTCTTCTTCTCTTTGATTTTTCTCGACATTTCATTGTGCCTCGACCTCTTTGTCTCCTCCTTCTTTTGGATCCTCAGGAGGTTCGTTTCTTATGGTGTTTCTAGGTTTTTTGGGCTGAGAGGTCGACGCTCCTCCTGTTGGATTTTTTTTGTTTCATGGCATCTACTCTCTCATGTAGGGTGTGTTCATCCTAAGATGGTGTCCTTGGTTTCCATCCAAGTCACATTCCTCTCCAGGAGATGTCTCCTTGAGTACATTATACTAGTTCTTGACTTCATCTTATACAACGCTCTATGTGTGCTGATAATTCTAGTTAAACTTGGCCCTTAGAGCTGGAATTAATAGATGCGCCCAATTAAAGTGAGTGCCATGGGTGGTGACTGCATACATGAGAGGAACCCATGCCCCAATGAAGGTAGTGGAATCCATCCTGCTGATAGAAAATTATATATTATAGAGCAATGGAACAAATAAAATATATGCAGAAACACAAACACAAGAAACACATAAAACTAGAGAGACACAGATATATGTGGGTCACCTAGTTTGGGCTACGTCCACCCCGAATAGCCAGTCCTTCCTTTTTATTATCCAGAAAAATGAAGAGACACAACCTATAGCAGATCTGCTACAATATCCTTTGTTCTCTCTCAGAGTCTCCTTATCTGTTTCTTGCTCTCAGAATACACATACAATACACAGTCACAATACAATACACTCATTCAAGTGAGGGGTTTCCTTCTAGGGAAAAAAAACCCTAAACTAAACATAACTTCTACTGTCAGATCATCTACCTAATGAACGACCTAGATTGACTAGAAATTACTATAATTTTACAAGGAAATTTTACATCTGTTTTTAGCTTCAAGGGTGCTTCCCCCAAAACCCCTCGCCAGGGGGGGGCTCCATAAAGTCATAGCCACTCCCCCCTGGACCCCCCAGGTAGCGTTTAATTACGGGTGACATTGTCGCCCCATTAAGGTACATGGGTCCAACTCTGTGATACAAAATAAATAAGATAATCAGGCTCCACACCCAACACTTTCCATACATCTAACACATCATGGTTGCGATGAGCCTGTACACCTTCCTCAAACCCTCAGTCTTATATTCTTGATATTTCTTTCCTTTGAAATTTTCAAAGTCTTCCCACCGATCCCTCAGGGTGTCCTGTACTAGCACTTTATGTGTTTTTATCCACTGGGAGTTGAAGGATTCCTCTTTACTCAGGAGTGAATAATATACTTCAGCATCCTCCTCGATTAGGTTGGTGAAGGCTTTGCTTGCATGGTATTGGATTACCCAGTTCTTTGAGTCTACCATTTAGAGGATCCATTCAATCATTTCTACACATGGCAATATTGGCGGGTGGGAAGCCACATATTGCAGTTTGGACCTCTTCACCTGTATATATACATGTCGATCCATGAGGTATTCTTGGAATTATTGCTTCATAAATATTGGTATATTTCATACCAGGACATATTTGCACCTTTTCCAAAAACACAAGTTGTGTCCCCATAGATGGAAGTTGGTGGTGGAGGCATGTCACCATTTGATGGATCTATTTTTGGGCGCTTGTGCCTTCTGCAAACTTTCGGATGCCCCATGTTGCTTGAGGCTGAAGAGATAGAAACTCACTCGAGTTCAGCTTCGATGTTACCTGACATATTCAAAAAACAGTCCCACAATAAGAAGGATGATGTGGAGGCAAATATAAAAAATACTTGACTAAACCAACTAGTGTCTTAGCCGATCTAGGAGGCTAAGTGATTAGCAGGATGGGTTTCACCAAAGAATCCTAGGTCGCTACAACCTACATCGGTCGCAAAGGTCTTGGTCTGGAAGGGATGCAACCTAGAGACCTATTCGTAGGGTTGCAAGGTCACATTCGTGTGAATAATAAGTACTTTGTGACTTTGCGAATTCGTGACCCAACGACCAGGTAATGAGGTCGTGAGGTCATGAGGTCGCGAAGTCAAGGGGTAGCATTAGGGCTTTTCTGGGCAAAAAAAAGGCTGGCGCGACCTACGAGGAACTTGGGGAAAATTCCAAGAGAAGGAAACAAATTAGGTTTGAAGGGACCATATGAGGTATAGGAAAGGGTATCCAAAGTAGCAGGAGGCATAAAAAGGGATCAGAACTAGTCTGGGCATGATGGGATGAGCAGGGGAGAAAAGGATCCTTAGAGGGAATTGGTGTAAGGGAAAGTGTTGCTACTAAGAGGAATCTAATATGATTAATAACCTAGCTAGGGGTAGGTTGGGTCGACATTCAACAAAAAATGGAAATGCAGAAGGTTTCAGCGACTTACCTGGAAAAAAAGCATAGTCCAGTTGGCCTTTCAGGCGCTTTGTGAACTCCGTTGTGCATGTCGAATTTGACCTATGCGACCCTATATATATAAAGAGGTTGCACATGTGAGAATTAATGGCAGTCACAAGGTCACATAGGAGGTTAGTTGCGTACATTTTCAACCTTGCAACCTAGTGACCTAGGAATTTCTGGGTCATGAGATCGCATGGTCGCAAAGGCAAGCTTCTGACGGAGTTTGCGACCTAGCAACTTGGCGACCTTGGCTAGGTCAGAGGGTCGTTAAGTTGCAAAATATTGAAGATTAAGGGAAGTGCGACTTTGTGACTTTACAAATTTACTTGGAAGAAAAACATAAAGACATATTTTGATTTGAGGTTACCTATCTAGGGTGGGCTTTTGAGGCTTAGGGCCGATGCTGGGAAACAAGCTTGCCCTCATCAAAAGCAATAGGGGCTCTGAAATTTCAGATTGATGCCAAATTTCTGAGGGTGTTGTAGTGGCTGCAACAATTGGATATTCACTAGTAAAACCCCAAATCTCTGCTTGCGCTTAATCTTGTTGGGGGTGCAGGGGCTTAGCAGGCTCTTATTTCTGCTTCTGTGGGTCCCACTAGACTCCTCTTTGGCCTTCGTGTGTTTACTTCATTCGTTTTCACTACGCGGAATGCTGTTCACTGTGCCTTTTTTTTTCCTGGAGACTGGATGAATGGGGCCAGGGTAACGTCATGGGATTTAAGGGATTTGATATAATTATTGGTCTCTTGTGTTCCTTCGCTACTAACGAGCTTGAAGGGCCCCGGGGGAGTCACTGTCTAGGATTCATGGACGTTGCTCCATTGCCAGTGAGCCTGGTCAGTACTCTGGTGCAGTCATCGCATTACCTTTCTACGCAATAATCCTTTCTCAATCATTTACCATTATTTCGTGTGCTAATATAAATTATTTTTATGTGTGTAAGGCACTTATTTGTATGTGCTCAGGGCACTTGTTTGTATGTGGAAAATACTACCTGCATGGATGAGGGATCCCAACTTATGTTACTTGCAAGAGAGGTTTCTCCTAGTTTTTGTTTGGAGACCTTTTGGGTTTTCCCAAATACTCTTTTTCCATTAGAGGTTAGCCCTTTTCCCCTTTCATCCAGTCACCTATTCCACCGATAACTTTCAACAATGATTTCTAAGTTGATGCGCACATTCAGATACTTGCATTAGAGTCCTATGAATAAGTTGAGTTTCTCCCACAAAGTGGCTATCAGAGACATACTTAGGCCACTTATGTTTCAGGGCTGACTCTTCACAGGAAGAGATTCAGGTACAACTTGCCTATTGAGTAACTACTGTATTGATCCTTAGAATTGAGGCATTGAGGGACAAAATTCTAGGGCCTTCCTCAAGGAAAGAAAATTATTAAAAACAACAAAAAAAAAAAAAAAAAAAAACATGGCAAATGCGATGAAGAAAATAATACAATACTACAATACAGAGTGTGGAGATAGCCTAGGGGTCATCAGGTGAAGTAATGTTTTAGGTCCTAGTCATTCACCGAGAGGATCTCGATCCTCCCTTCTAATTTTTGGAGTATATACATGTATGGGCCAACCTTCTCTTTGATCTGGAACACGCCTATCTAAAGAGCTTGGAATTTAGTGTGCTTTCCCTAGTCTTCATGAGCCTTGTCCCATTTGAGGACAAGATCGCCAATTTCGAACAACTTGTTCCCGACGGATTTTTTGTCAAACCATCGTTTTATTCAGCTTTGGTGAATGGTGATTTTTTCTCTGGCTTTTAGTCTTTCCTCCTCTAGTTTCAGCAGGGTGTCTATGTAGGTTTTCAAGTCAGGGCATGGGGTACCATGTGTTTCTTGGGATAACTGAAGGGGAGGAAGGGAAAGATTAGGGGGAAGGATGGATTCTTTCCCATATACGAGGAAGAATGGAGATGTTCCAAAATAGGGTTTAGGTGTTACTCAATCAACTCAGAGGGCATTGCTAAGGGAATTATTCCAGTTTTGATGTTGATATAACAAGGTTTTCTTGATGATCTGAATTAGGTTCTTGTTGGTTGACTCGGCTAACGCATTCCATGTTGGTAGTAATTGGTGGAATGCTTCAATACAATATTGTTTTCCAAAGTGAACTCATATAGCTTAAATGATGAAAAATATGTAGCATTATCAAAGAGGAGAGAGGTTGGAACGCCAAACCTGGTCATGATGTAGTGAGTAACGAAAACTATTACCTTGTGGTCGTTGATTTGGTGGAACGATATTGCTTCAACCCACCTCGTGAAATAATCTGTGTCCGTGAGGATATATTGGTGTTGCTTGGAGGAGTGTGGCAATATCTCTCTGATCACATCCAAGCCCCACTTCTGGAATGGTTCTTCTACTACGACAGACTGAAATGGAGCAGATGGCCAAGATTCTCTATTGGGAAACTTTTAGCATGATGGGCATTTTCAAACATAGGTGTGAGCATCCTTAAATAGAGTAGGCTGATAAAAAACAACATGCATAACATTGTGAGCTGTAGCATCTCCCGCATAGTTCCCTCCATCTGGGCCATCATGTAGTTCCTTTAGGATTTGTTGGGCCTCGTTGCGTTCAAAGAAGCATAGAAAGACACCATTGTGATGTTTGCAGAACAACTTGCCTTGCAACATCTGATAGGATGGAGCTTTGAGTCTTATTTCTCATTTATGCTTGGCCGCCAAAATTGGCATCATGGTACCATGGCCAAGATACTGTAGGAGATCTGTGTAACATGATGGGGAATTTTGTGGGAGCACGCCGTCAGTCTGGTACATATATATTTCATGTTCCCAACACTCTTCATCATTGTTCCGTGGATCAGAGGCTTCAACAGCCATTCAACACAATCCTTGCCCCTTGACCGTGTATGTGGGCTTGAATTCTAAGTGATATTCCTAAAGACACGCCATCCAAATGCCTCATCTCTCACCCAGCTCTCGTTGCACAAATAGTGAGCGGACTAATGGGTGAGGTGTGAACACCGTGACATGGTTCTTCAAAATATATGGCGTAGAATTCTTGACTACCTTATACACTGCGTATTATTTCTTGTCAATGTTTGGATAGTTCAACTCGACACCTTGCAACCCTGTGCTCATGAAGGATATGGGTCATTCATTATTGATGTAGGCCTTCTGGGTAAGTATGGCTACAAGTGATGAGTCTGAGGCAAAAGTGTACAAGATAAAGCCTTTGCCAAAATCTGGGCTGTGTAATGTTGGTGCTTTCGTGATGGATTTTTTAATATTATTGAATGATTCCTTATTGGGTGGATTAAATTTTAAAATTGCATTCTTCTTAATCATATTCTACAGGGGTTTCACAATTTGTTCAAAGTCCGATATGAATTTCCGAAGGAATTTGATTTTCCTAAGAAATGACTGCATGGCATTCTTACTACTTGGGGGAGAAATTTGGGTGATGACCTTTGCATGGTCGGGGTCCACCACTATGGCATCTTGGGTTATAATGTGGCCCAAAAAATGTCCTTCTGAGACCGCAAAAATACTTTTCTTAGGGTTCAACGAGATTCTGTACTTTCGGCACCTCTCAAAGATCTATTTTAGGTAGTGCAGGTGGTCATGCCTACGTTTGAGGAACACAGTGACATCATCAAGGTAGATGAACATGCTTTTTCCCATCAACCCCTAGAAATTGATGTCCATAGCTCTTTGGAAGGTGGCCCCAACGTTGATTAGGCCAAAGGGAATGCACCTAAATGCAAATGTTCCCCACTTAGTTTTGAACGTTGTCTTCAAACGGTCTAGCTTGGCCACTAGTACTTAGTTCTATCGTAAGAATCCATCCAACAATGAGAACATTTTTTAACCCAATACGGTTTGAATAATTTTCTCCATGTAGGGAATGGGGTAGTTGTCCTTATCGAAAGACTGGTTTAAATTTTGGAAGTCTACACATAAGTGGATTTCACCAGACTTCTTGTGGACGGGGACAATATTTGACACCCATGTCAAATGTCAGACCTTGAAGATGATGCAAGTGTCTAGGATCTTCTTAAGTTCTTTATGAATCATTGGATCCAAGATTGGATGCAATTTTCTTAGCTTCTGTTGAAATGGTTTGACACCTTTCTTCATCGGTATCATGTGTTGGATAGTTCGTGTTTCAGACGTCCCTAGCTCATCGCATGTCTAGGTGAAGACGTCTCGATACTTTTAGAATAAATCAATAAAATACTGCCTCTCATGAGGGGTGCACTTGGTACCGAGATTAACAAAATTTGAGTCATTTTCTGTTCCAAGGTTCACTTGTTTGTGCGATAGGGTGGAAATTTTCACTTTCGTATTGGGAGGCCCTCGAAAGAAGTTTTGCAAGTCGAATAACTTCTCGAGCAAGACAACTCCTTTTGGTATTAGGTTCCCTTGTGTCCTTCCCCTTCCTCTTGAAAATCCAGTTCATTCTCCTCCTCTTCGTTGACTGCATCCTTGAATATGTCCTTATTTAACATGAAATCCAACACATGTTGATCATCATTCAAAACACGGAAATTAGTCACATTATCGGACACTACGGGCTTATACACAATTTCAATAGAAAAACCATCCCTTAATTGGGAAAACCTAGCAGCAGTGTTTTATAAAGTATTAGCTGCTAAGTTATGCATCCTAAGTACCAACTTAATATCAAAAGCGTCGAAAGCATAAATCAAATGCCATACCTCTTGCTGATACCCTTTCAAATGAGGAGATAGGTAATGAACAGTGTTGCGTACCTGTCAGGTGATGATTTAGGAGTCACCAATTACCTTCAAGCAGCTAACTTTGAGGTCAATCACTTTCTTGAGGCCCAGGATTAACACTTCGTACTCAGTGGTATTGTTGGTGCACTGGAATTCCAATCTGCAAGAGATTAGGAACTTGTTTTCCTAGGGGTCTATTAGGATACAGCCGGCACCAACCCCATCATGAGTCTTGGAACTGTCATAGTACAAGGTACAAATTTAGTTCTTGGGTGTCTCTAGGTTGCATGTGTTCACAGACGATGTGCCTGGAACGATGCCATCGGGTGGGCCTTCTAGTATGACATGATGGGAAACAGTGCAAGGGAGTAATTCCAACTGGGCATATGGAGCACCCAAATTAGACCTCTAAGAAACACATTCCCAGATATTCTTGCAAAAAGCTGATGGGTTCATTGGTTGCATCAAGTTCAGTGACTGTATGTTTCATATAAGGCTCACTTTCGACTCTGATCTCCTTGTTCCTAAATTTATATGGGAGCCACAAATGGGACCAGTCTGTGGTGAAGTAACCTTGTAGTTTTCTTGACCAATCCCAGCTTAGTAGCAAACTGTAGGCCCCAGGAATGTCTATGAAAATTATTTCGATGCACTGATGGACTCGAGAGTCTAAGGAGAGGCGTATTAGGATGTTATTCAACTCGCATACAGAAGGAATCTGGGACCAATCTAGCTGAATGATCCTGGCATCAGTTTTCTCAGGATAGATATTCAATTTTTTGCACATAGATAGGGGCGTGACATTGGTGAACTTGCTAGATTTGACGAGGAAATTATGGATTTTGAAATTAAAAATCTCAAAAGACAGGAGGAACGGGGGTGTGGATCCTCACGAATTATCATTCACAACATTGACAATGGATTGGAGGTTCATCGAGGTCTGAGAAGGTGTGGTACTGCTGGTCCTTGATGCCTGGGTTTTCCTACTTGCCAAGGACAGGTTAGAGAAAGCCTTGAGAATCAAATCATGCTGGTTGGATATTTGGGCAAGTTCGTAAAGTGATATATTGGTTCGCATTTTCTTCATGTCTTTGATAATATCGTACCCAGGATGTGGGTGTGAGGGTGTTTCCACGAGGGTGTTGGGTGAATTTGGGGATAGTCTAGCCTTAGGAGTGCCCTGGGCAGCATTGGAGCTAGAGTTTTCGAAGGTCAGAGTCAAGGCCTGGTTTTGTCTACTTGGGGGCAATATTTTCCTCAAAACTTCTTTCCTCTTTTGCTCAAAAGTGTGATCGGCTACTGGGCCTTTCCTCCTCAAGATATAGGTCTTGGGGGGCTTGGATTGGGGATTTTTAGCCATGTTAATCTTATCCATAGATTGAGTCCCTTCTTCGAGGATCACTTCGAAGGTTAGTAACTTTTATCCTAAATTTTCATTCGGAGGAGAGACTTCTTCGTCATTCGGGCCAGCTTCTTCCTCAAGCTTTCCTATAGTATGATCTTCTAGTAGTTGATTCACCATTGCAGTCATGTTATTGATCCATTGCGGGCAAGTTCTCTCAGAGTGGGAAGCTTGATGAAATGAACAGAAGTTATATTTTCCAATCTCTTCTACGTTGAAGTTCACGTTGGGATTGGGCAGAGGATGATTGGGTGTGCTATTGTTCTTCCTAAAGAAAGGATTTTGGGGTTTTCTAGCTGAGGTAGGATCAATTTTTTCCTCTTGAAATTAGAGACTTTGTTTGTTAAAAGATTTATGGATTTAGCAATGTTTTCAAAATCGAAAGGATATTTATCCTTGTCCCCATACTTACTGGTTAAGGGTTGCGCCTTCTTCACGATGGGTTTTGGAGCATCCTGATTGTCATGATCTAGAGCCCCTATGGAAAGCATATATTTCTCCACAACAAGAGAAGTGGTGAAAATCTTAGCCAGGGTGGCTCTGGCTTCGTGTTTGACAAACACAGGAATTTCCCACGGTAGGGCCCTTGTGTAATAGTCTATAGTGATAGAATCATCAAGGGTCGTGTTCGAGGGGAAATTCTTCAGGATGGTCATGAAACCCTGATTTAAATATTTGACCTTATCCTTCTTCTGGAATTTCAAGGTGCTCAAATCAATAAGGAGCATAGAAGGGGTATTTTCCTCAGATATTTTCTCAAGAAATGTTCAGCGGAATTCTTCCCAGGTTGAGATGGAAGTGACAAGCAATGAGCGATACCAAGTAGCAGCTTTGTTTTCTAAGGTGTGTGGAAAGAGTTAGCACACTACGTCATCGTACTGCACCCTAATCATTTGCAGGGCCAGGTAGAAGTTACTGATGTGGTCTTCAGCTAAAATACCATTTTCGGCATCGAACTTGGGAAGGTGCTTCTCTTTGTAATGTTCCTACTTAGCCTTAGCTAAGAGGAAACATTCAATTTTGTTTTATTTTATGTTTTATGAATAAATGAATAAAGGAGGACATATAAAACTCCTAAAAAGTCTGAATAAATCAATTCCCATGTGAAAAAAGACAAATCAGGGCTATGTAACTAATCACTTGCAGGTGTGAAAGAGGTTTGAGCCAAAGAATGGGTCCACCTTGACCAAATCAACTGTGCTGTCTAGGTTCATTGCATCTCCAAGAGGGACTGCACAGTTCTAGAAGGGAGCCTCTAATGTGAAGAGGGCTAACTCATCAAAGTGGTTTAGGTTTTGCAAGAGTTTCCTCATGTTATAAAAGAAGGAGGAGAGCAACATGAAGAGGTTGTTGATAGATCATATTTCTGAAGTATTTGTCTGCTTAGACAAATACCATTCTCTGTTGTTTAGTGGAGGATTGTAATTGGAATTCCTGTTTAGGGGTTTCATCTCTTCCCTTGAGGATCATTGGAGGAGTTATTTTCTGAAGTGAGCCACTATCTGGTTTGAGGCCAAGCTCTATTTTCATGAGCAGCGCTGGCCCATTGAGGGTTTTGCAGCTACTATCTTTTGTAGCAAGTGGTGTTCTAGATCTACTTAGATCTAGCTTGTTTCAAGAGGATTTATCTGTTGGAGTGTGTTCTTCAGCCTATAAAGAGATAGTCTATCCATATTTTGTATCAGATCTGTAATTTCATTCAATTTTATTCAGTCTCCTTCACCCTCTGCGCAGTTTCTGCTCAATACTGCATTATTTTGTGAGAGGGCTTTCTTCTTTTAGTTTGCTATCAGTTTGGAGGAAGATATCTTGGTGTTAGGCTTGCCTTCCCTTGGTGATACATGGATTGGGTTGCTGATCCATGTCTCTATATATCTGATCTCTTTCAGCAATAAAATTTATCTTTAGAAATTTTTGGGTTTTCTACAACACTGCAATTTGTAATTCAAATCTATAGCTTATTATGCAATATTTTGATGTAATTCCAATTGGATATTGTTCTTAAAGTCTTGTAGTTTCCAGATCTGTATTATATCTTCTTTTTAATCCATACATATTTCAGAGATCTGAAATTTAATTTGCAGTAGCTGAACCATCTGAAAAATAACGTTGTCTATGTATTTCTGCAGTTTATTCCTAATTGCAGCTCTAACTTCTGAAGGGATTTTTCCCTAGTTCTCTTTGTAATATGTTGTAGAGGCAATAAGCTAAAATATAAATATGATTTAATGGTATATCTATGAAGTATCAGATCTTTGGCTGTCCTCTAAGTTTCATTCAAAACTGTGAAATTCTAGTAGCTAGGGTTTTCATGTTGTAACAACTCTTCTCTTTGGCTGATTTCTAGCTAGTCTTGATTTTGGGAGATCTGTTTAATGTGCTTAAACTATTTTTTTCAGCTAAAATTATATATATAAGTCACATACAGCATAAATGAGGGGATCCCATCCCTGATCTACATTATTCTTGCTCAGATTTTCTTATACAACGTTTTCATTGAAGACCTTATTGAGATTCCTGAAAGGGATTATTCCAAGTTCTATAGGCAGAGTCTATAGTTGGCCAGGTAGCCTATGGTTCTCACCATATTTTTAGAGGTGAAAATTAGTAAATTCCTCTGTATTCCATCTCTAAAATAGAATCTTTAGAACCCCCAAAAAGGAATATTACACTCTGGGTGTTGGGGCATGTCATGAAGAGGACATCAGAAACCTAAAGGGGATTGTTCCATCCAGGCCAGGGGTTGCATCAGCATTTCCTTGTGAAAAGGTGGAAATATGAAATTCTCAGTTTCATTTTTAGACTCGCTCCTAGCATGGGATCTGGAGGCTTCGCCCTCATTTTGAGAGTGCATGTCTTTATTTCGGGTAACTCTCAAATTTTCAAGATTCCTATAATTCCTCAAATTTCTGAAGCCACCGAATTTGTCGTTGAAAAGATAAGGTTGTCGGTTTTGGCTTCAATGGAGGTGATGAGTATGTTCTGTGTTTCTACTATGTCCCCAACCTCTTCCGACCCCTCCCCCTGGTGGCTCATTTACTTGGGTGTTGTCATTTAAAGGAATATTGGCATGGGGTCGGGTGTTAGGTTGGGGGCCAACGGAGATTCTAGCAGTAATGGTTTCAGGGGCTCCTTCGTCAAACCCTCCGCTATCGGGGCCTTCATTTGAGAGTTGGTCAACCACATCTGTGTAGTCTTCAAGCATCAAGCTTATGGGTTGAGGCACAGAGTTGACTAGGACACCTTGGCCAGTGTGATGTGTTTCAGAGGTTTGCAGGTTGGATAGGGAACTAGTGGCAGGGAGGTTTTGGAGACCTCTAACGAGATCATAGGTGAGTGGATATAAAGATCTTAGCTGGTCTGTCATGACTTCGTAGAAGGGGGGGTCCTCCTCTGGGGGAGTATTCTCAGGGGATGGAGGACTAGAATTGTCAAACTTGATCTCTCCCCGTTTCGGGCCTAGGCCCGTGAAGGGGTTTCTAGGGGTTTGCAAAGGGATATTACTAGCTTTTTGGGAGTTTTCCATCAGACCCTCCTTCTAGCACAATTTTTTTCTATAGGGAAAATTGTCTTGCTAATAGTAAGGGAATCTCCCCAGTATAGAATCCCAATTAGACTCTAAACCGTTTGTGGTAGGGATCCCATCTGGTATGTGGGCACAGTTGTCATTATATTGGTGATATATTTTACCTTTCTTAGTTAGAAGGAGGGATTGGTAATCATGAGAATGTATGGCTTTTGGATGAAACAGAAAAAATGGTTAACAGAGACCGTGCAAATGAAACACCATGAATAGAAAAGCGATATTTAAAGCATGCAACCCATAAGGATTTTTGTTAGAAAAAATTCATTAGGGCCATAATCATACAGAGGATCACTTGAACATACGAGAAACAATTCATTATGATCAAATGCCATTTGGTTACCTAAGCATATTTCAGAAGAGATTTAGGTACATATCAAAAACTAGGACATTAACATAACCCTACATTAAACCATTGCACATCATCAACATATCAAAAGTGCTCAAACATATAAACATTGTGCAATCAGAAATATGGACCAGAAAGTTACGAATAGTATCAAACATGTAACATAACTATATTCATGGTGTCAACACATAGAAGCCTCCATCAGATCCAATAGTGAGATCTAAAACATTCATTTGTATTCATTCTCGGAACATATGTTCAATGTTGTACAATTGTATCTCTCTCTCTCCTTCTAGAGTCCAAAAAATGTCCTTACATTCTCTCCCGAGGGAGTACATATAGAAAAAAGTGACTTTTGGGCTACATTGTCTCTTTGCCTTCCTAACTATTGGGATGGCCTGTGACTTGAGAGCAACTGTGACCTGTGACTTGAATGGAATCGTGACCTATGACTTGATAGCTTCTGCGACCTGCGACTTGAATACCTTTGCGAACTATAAATCCAGTTAATTTCATGGGAGAAATTTTGTGATATAGAGGACTAGGGTTTCCACCGACTGCTGCTCCTCGAGGTAGGTTTTCCAGGCTTGGTATTCAATGGATATTGGGTTTATTTGAGGCATGTCCTCACTTATCCTGTGAAAAAATTCAAGTGCATCCAGAACTAGTGTGAGCTTCTTTGTATTGATATGATTGGACAATGGATCTAGCTTGGTGTAGGCCTTAACCGGTGCGATGAAAAAATGAATGATGTTCTGCTTGGTGGTTGGGAGGTCCTTTGAGTTGGCTTCCTATCTGATTGGATCTAGGAACGACTGAATATCTTGCAGCACTTCCTCTCATGCATTTCGTTGGGTCAAGGTACCAATGGAAGGTATGTCATGCACTTTTTCCATTGAGTCGATACCGTTGATGAGATGCTCATATGCGATCATCACCTTGTCCACATCCTTCGTGATTTTATCTATGGATTTGTTGAAGCCCCAAAAATCAGGTCTACAACAAGGGGGATACCCACCCGGTCCGGACCTTGGTTAGCAGCTCCTTTTCCGTTTGGTGTAGTGGGTCAGACTGGGGATAATGGGACCAGTTTCCCAATATGTGTGTGTGTGTTTGAGATTTGATATTTCTTTTCTAAAATTCCTAAATAAAATGCTTTTAATCTATTTCTAATCTATTCATATGAAAACTTTATTCTAAGAAATATCTAATTCTAAACTAACCAGGGATGTAATCTTTCAATATATATGCGATCTAAAAGGATTTCAGATAACAATTGATAATAAAGATCATTCAATTATTATGAGAAAATAATTCAATAAAGATAAACTATTTCACATAAAAATTTAGATGAAACAGTTGTGGAAAACATATCGCATATTAAGCTATTCATATATCAAGCACAAATAAATAATTATCACCGTACAAAAATGCCAAATGATAACTCAAATATTCAAACATTAACATATAAACAACTAAACATAAATATTACTTTTAACACAGAAAAAGAAACAGTTAAGATATAAAAATACCATTTATAACTGGTTCTACTCATGAGCTAGAAGAAATCATGATTTATCTCTTTCTTAATCCAACATCTATCAAGAGTACAGAAATGCAACATCAGTAATAGAGATTAGACACAGATATCAATAAATCTCATTCCATTCATTTATCAAAACCTCCTCTGAGGGTGCAGAAGTGCATGTTCTGAGGATAAGTTTTTGACAAATGTCAGGACCCTTCTCTAAATGCATGAGAAGGGTTTAAGCACTAATAACTAGAATCTAAAAATATTTTATTACAAAAATTTAGGATTCCGTTTAAATGACCGTCCTTTTTCTAAGAAAAAATATAGTAAAACTAAAACTAAATCTAAAAATAAAGACTATCAACTATCTACTTATGAATTTGATCTTTGATCTTGCAAGCATCCAACATTGTTTTGAGAAGAGGTGGTTGGCCGACTTCAGATTTCAACTACCCCGAAAAGACAGAATCGACAAGTGTAGGAGCAATCTTCTTAGCAGAATTAATGATGCAATTAAGCGCATTGCATTGACTATGTGGTTTCACTAGATATGTCTAGTAAGAATCCCAGTTTAATCTTGTCAGTCCTTGAATTGACTTTTCCTTTTCATCAGACTTTTGCCTCCATTCTGTTTGCAATTGCTGTGCTTGTGGAAGGTGTCCCGGAATAATTTCTGAAATAAAATTAACTTTGTGCAAATTTTCATTTACACAATTAGTAATATTTCCTGCTGTTGTAGCTGCTTCCTCTGCTACTTGTTCTGCCTCTCTGATCTGTACATCCCAATTGTTGAAGAGTAGTTCTTTATGACTATCATTGATGATCAGTGCTCCTGCTCTTCTTCCTTCCTCTGTCTTTCGCCATGCCATATAATTATTAACTCTTTCATTAGTTAAATCATAATCATGTCATAATTCTACGACATGATTAGTGATTTTATCACTTTCTTGACAAAAAGAGTTGTATTGCGAGATTTTCTAGCATAATATGTCTTGTTGTTGCAGTAGTTGTTTGTTCAAAGAAACAGACTCTGAAATAAACTCTGGAAGCTTAGGGTCATCTTTGTGCTCTTTTTGGATAATCTGTATTTGTTTCTCTTTATCTACCAAACTTTTCTGATATCCAATTTGCATCTGTTGAAGCTCTTGCTGTAACTCTTCAAGTTTTATTTGTGCTTCACTGTTAGCATGGGCTTGTTGCAATTGTTGTTGCAGAACTTGTATCTGATCTTCTTTTTCATTTAATAATAGCCTTACCTCAGATTCTTTTTCAATATTTGCAGAGGCATACGCTCCTGTAATCTGAGATAACTTGGTAAGATTATCAGTTGGATCCGTAGTAGGATCCTTCCATAAGACATCTAATTGTTCTGCCTCAATAGAGATTGAGCTCTCTAACTTTCTCTTTTACCTCTACTTCCTCACTACTGATTTATACTGCCGGCTGTAGAATACATCTAGAGGAGGAATGTCCTTTATATTGAGTACAATTTCAGAAGAGGGAGTGATAGGTATATGCTCAGTTTCTATGACGTTGCCACTTATTCCCATGCTCAAAACATTTGTTGTCTGTACAGGGGTCTGTATATT
The DNA here is from genome assembly GCA_034641835.2 of Pinus albicaulis. NCBI lineage: Eukaryota > Viridiplantae > Streptophyta > Pinopsida > Pinales > Pinaceae > Pinus > Pinus albicaulis. Next base: position 322,578,983 of record CM076583.1, on the reverse strand, counting down.
CTGTCCTTCCACATTAAGCAATTAATTAAAAGTTTCCCATTCTTTGTCCAATTCAGTCCTGACTGTCGGTTGCTGTACATTGAGAGGTGGAAGATTCAACTATGGAGTGGAAAAAGTCTGTTGTTGTGAAAGCTCTTTAGATTGAGTTGTATCCTTCACTGAGCTTTCATCATTATCAATATTTTTAGAATGCTCAGAAGTCTCTTTGTCAGACTTCGACTTAGACTTTTCTGTATCAGAGCTGCCACTAAGACTGACACTAGGAGTTGGTTCCCTTGCGGGTTCCAAGCGTAAATTTTCCAAAGGGATAGTAGTTAGTCTTCTCTCTCTGTAAAATTTAAATTCCTGAAATTCTTTTGGGGATAACTGTGTTTGAGCTAAATGCAAAATTTCTTTAAATGAACATTTTGTTTGAAACATATCATCAAAAGGATCTTCTTCTCCAGAAAACACTCTTACTTTGATTGCAGTGGTGAAATTTTTAACAACATCAATTGGATCAAATAACCTTCTCGAAAACTTGAACAGTTGTAAGCATGTAATATTGCTTACCTCTTTGAATGCGTGACCAACATCAAACAATGAAAATGCTCCACAGGCTATGGGAAATTGTGGCCAAATTCCCTTCTTCTTCTCCTTTAATTCCTTTGTCAAACCTCCTTCACCACAAGTTTGATAAGCAATCTCCCGAGCTACAAGTTTATCCGGAACATACAGGGGTAAAACATGGGGGGAAGCAGAACTTCCAAAAACCCTCACATAAGTAAACAACTCTTCTCCAAACCATCTTGTGACAGGGAGAATGTCGACTTCTACTTCCGGGGATAACTTTGGAGCATCCTTATTATACAATATTTTGTACAGAGGCAGCATTATGCCATGGCAAATTTTGTAAAAATGAGGAACAAACTTTGATTCCCATAACTCTTTGTGATAGACATGAATAGGCAAGGGATCATGAATTGTCCATTGCCAACCCATCAAAGGGAATTTAGAAACAAAACAAATTGAATCCATAACATAGGCAGATAGTTAAAAAGGAGGATAAATCCTCTGAGAAACAGTCTGTTTGGACCTGTAATTGAAAATAGCAGTGGCTAAATTATCAGACAAGATTTTGGCCCAGTCTACAATTGTAGCGTTAACAACAGCATTCAACAAAGGGAATCATTCAGGCAAGACCATATTTATGTCAGGCTTTCCAAAAAACCTGCATAACATAGCAGCAGCAAAACAATATGGAGAGGTGAGCGAACCAGTACTGTACATACCGTGTTTGTTTTTCTTCAATGGTTCCTCTCTTTTGGTCCATTCCTTGGTGCATTCTACCAAATTTGCATTTTCTCTGGCGAATTTCTCCATAAATTGTTTGTTGTAAGTCACCTGAGGTTCCGGTAAGTGATACATAAGCCTCAAATCTTCTGTAGTGAATGACCCGATGAGTTCTTGTCCTAGAGTTATAAATTGCCTGTCTGAAATATCGGTGTTATCCAACACCCATTTTACCATATCTGTATATGGAAGAATTCTCGGTCTTGCTGCTATTCTGTGCAAAAATGAACAAGACAATTCTGTAAGAGACGCTTCAGAGGAATTACTTGATCCTGCAGTAGCCGCAACTTCCATTACCCTGGGATTTTCTTCTTCGAGCAAATTATGCATCCCTTCCCAAGTGGTGATACCAGCGTCCTTGTTGCAAGCAGTGTCTACGTATAAGGAAGCCATCTCCTTGTTTTCAGCACTTGGAACTTTCTCTTTCTTACCCATAATGCTCTGTGAATGCTTTGTATATTCTTCTGCTCCTTCACGCCTGTGGTGTTATGAATTAAGTGAGAGTAATGATATGAGAAAGGTGACGGGATAGTTTTAAATGATGAAGGCGGATGAAAAATATTATTTTAAACATGAAACAACTTTTCAATCAAAACAAAATCCTTTCCATCAATGATTAACAATCCATTCATTAATTTTGACATCAAAGCACATAACGGATATTTATATGAAAATATTTACTTTGGACAACGCACTATAAGAATATGTGATAATGCGATCTGCGATTTGCTGTGCAATATCGCAAAATCATAATATCACGGATCGCAATCATCGCAAATCGCAATCATGGCAAATCGCAACATCCACAAATCGCAATCTAACATTATCGCAATATCTCAAAATCACGAAATCATACTTTCACAAAATATAACTTATTAAACAACTTTTCTGCGATATGCGGTTTGTGATCAATACTTTAATGTATAGTTCTTTAGGATCGCAATATCACGGAATCACAATTTTAAAATATTCTGCTTTTACAAAGGATATCCACATTTTGCGATGGATGCGGTATTTTTCTTCAAAGAAAGATTATGTTTTGATCTATCATAAACTTAGGTTTATTTTAAAGATTTTCAAAGGAATTTCCCTAAGTTATGATAGTAAGTTTTATTTGAGAAAGGAAATAAATACTAATTAATTTTTTGGATTTTTTGACTAAGGGTCCCCACTTATTTAGTATTATTACTAATATTAAATAAGAAGGGGGGTTGTTGCTGGCCACAACAATTGGCGATTCACTTGGAAGAACCAGTTATCTCTGCATTTCTTTTGAATTTTCTAAATTTTCAAAACAGAAAATTTTCCAAAAAATCAAAATTTATTATAAAAAGGACAAAGTACATTATGCTTTAATCTATAAATGATATTTAATTCCTTTTATATTCAACTTTTGATTATTCACTTCCTCAAGCTAGACCTTGTATTTACATCAATCATTACTTGGTTTAAAAAGATAAACACAAAGGCTTCTCTATAAATCAGCTTTAAATATGCTCATTTGTCGTAGGTAGAGCCACTGCTGCCACCAAGCATTTATAGCCTCGACAAGGTTACCTGTTACCCAGTAATGATCATGTATCCTACTTAGAGAAATATACAATTTTCGAAGAGAAATCCATATTCAAACTTATTTCTTTTGCTTTTCTTTTTTATTCTTAAAGAACAATGTCTTGGTTTGGTAGCCAACTCATGACAATGCTATTCACTTGATTTATAACTTTGCTGAACAAGCTGGCTCGTGATGAGACCCCTTGTCTTTTGATTGCAACAATCTTGAGTCATTGCCCTATTATGGTATGCAGTATTGGCAAAGTCAGCAAGCTATAATATCTATGATCATGATAAGTCGGCTCGTGATGAGACCTCTTACTCTTTAAGTTAAAAAGTGTATCATTGGATAATTCTTTGAAGATTGTAATTTTCTTAAGCGGGGAGGATATCATTGTTTCCTTAAGATAGCTCTGGACGACAATGGTAGAGTTTTTGGAAGGAACTTTTCTATAGAGAAACTTTGTTTTGCTATTGATACCTTTCATTGAATTGATATAAAACAATTTTTCACTAAAAGTTGCCTTTCATCAAAGTTTTCAAAGTTGAAACTAGTATCATTTCTAGGCTAAAGTTTTTAACTGTATCTTTGAATAATAATGAACAATATTATGAAAATAATTCTATTTATAAAAGTAGAAAAAAAAAATCTAAAAAGAGAATTCGTATCTTCTTTGTGAATTCCAAATGTAACTATTAACAACTCGTTTTATTTTGACAATAAAGAAAACTAATATACAAAATAGAAGAATGATCTCCTATGGAAAATATTTTTTTGAGAATTTGTTCATTAACAGGTAAAGACTCTCTTTTGTTTGTTAAATCCTGTATCATAAAAGTAGATGGACTTATGATTTCTGCAATTTGAAAAGGACCAAGCCACATTCGTTGAAATTTTGTATGTTTTCCTTTTTCCTCATGAGCCTTGTCCCATTTTAAAACAAGATCTCCAACCTGAAAGTATTTTCTGGTTATCATGTTTGAATCAAAGGAAGCTTTTACTAATGCTTGATGATGAGCATGAGTTATTTTGGCTTTTTCTCGTTGTTCTTCTAACTTAATTATTTCCATCTGTCTTAGTTTCAAGGAAGAAGTTGGTGCTTCATCTATATATTGAACTAAGGCCAAAGAAGGAATTGCTAAATGAGTTGGAAGAACTACTTCTTTCCCATAAACTAAATTAAAGGGAGAAGTGCCAATAGAAGCCTTATGTGTTATTCGATCTGCCCATAAAGCATATATTAAATACTTATGCCAATTTTTATGATTTTGATCAATGGTTCGCTTAATGATTCTGATTAAGTTTTTATTTGTGGATTCAACTAACCCATTTCCCTGTGGATAATAGTTGGCAGAGTATTTAAGTTTAAAACTTCTCTTGAGTGCAAATTCAGTCATAGAATTACCAGAAAAATATGATGCATTGTCAAACACTAAAGCAGAAGGTAAACCAAACCTGGTGATTATGAACTGATCTATGAATTCAATGATGTGCTCAGCATTAGCAGCCTTGAGAGGGACTGCTTCTACCCATTTTGTAAAATGATCAGTTGCGGTAATAATATACTTATGTTGCTTAGAAGAGTGAGGAACGATCTCACCTATTATGTCCAGTCCCCATTGATCAAAAGGTTGTTCAATGTTTACTGGTTGTAATGGCAATGATGGTTTCTTTTGTCTTCCAGCTGCGGTTTGACAAATTTGACATCTTCTTACATAGCTATCTGAATCTTTGAATAAAGTGGACCAGTAATAGCCTGCGCGAAGAATTTTATGTGCAGTAGCATCTCCAGCATAATGTCCACCTACTGGTCCATCATGAAGTTCCTGCAAGACTTTTTCAGCTTCAAATTTCTCCAAACATCTAAGAAGAACAAAATCATAATTCATTTTAAAAAGAACATTGTTTACAAGCTGATATTGTTTAGCCTTCAACCTCAAAGCTCTTTTCTTGGTGTGATCGAAATTTGGAGGAGCATATCCATTCTTTATATAAAAAATGATATCAACATATAATGATTCAACATCATTTAGGCTTACCTCATACGTTTGTATCTCTTCAGATGATTTCTCAGAAATTTGTGATGCTCCATCTAGTATTTTGCAAAAGCCTTGACCTCTAACAATATTTGCTGGTTTGATCTCAACATCATATTCTTGTAAGGAAGTAATCCAATTAGCTCTTTTCTCACCCACATCTTTTTGGACTAAAAGATTTCTTACCACTGGAAAAGGTACAATGATTTTTGTATGGGTTTTAAGTAAAAAGGGTCTGAAATAGTTAATTTCTTTGAAAACAACGTAAGCTTGTTTCTCCACATCTGAGTAATTCAACTTAGCTCCCTGTAAATTTGAACTGAAGAAAGCAATTGGGGCTTCTACTTTGTCTTGATTTGCTTGAGTGAGAATCGCAGCGTAAGATTTATTAGAGGCAAATGTGTACAAAATAAAAGGATCGGAAAAATTTGGAGTTGCTAAAGATGGAGCATTAATGATTGCTTGTTTGATTAGATTGAATGCCTCATATTCATCTTGGCCCCATTTGAAGTTTGAATTATTTTTAATCATTGCTTGTAAAGGAGATACAATTCTTGAAAAATCTGGTACAAATCTCTTTACAAAATTAATTTTGCCGAGGAAAGATTGCATAGCTTTCTTGTTGTGAGGTAAGGATATTTCAGAAATCTCCTTGATTCGATCAGGATCATTGTGAATTCCAGATTTTGGACACTATGAATCCAAGAAGTTTTTCTTCACTTAATGCAGAAAAGGATTTTTTTGGGTTAAGTGAAATTCCATACCTTTGACAACGTTGGAAGATCTGCTTAAAATATCTAAAATGATTGCTTCATTTTTTGGAATATACAGTTATATCATCCAAATAAATTACCACTGATTTGTTAACTAATCCCTTGAAAGCGATCTCCATGGCTCTTTGAAATGTAGCACCAGCGTTGATCAGACCAAAAGGCATCTTTTGATATGCATAAGTGCCCCATTTGGTTCTGAATGTAGTTTTCAATTGATCATCTGGATGAACTAACACTTGGTTGTAGCCAGAGAAACCATCTAAGAAAGACATTAATTCTGATCATGCAACTGCCTGTAATATTTGCTCCATGGGAGTCAAAGGAAAATTATCTTTTTGGCAGGCTTTATTAAGATTTCGAAAGTCAATGCAAATTCTAATATCTCTGTTTTTCTTTCTAATAGGAACCATATTGGAAACCCATTTAGAATGTCGAACAGGAAAAATAATTTTGGCTTTCAATAACTTATTGAGTTCAGATTTGATTTGATTTTCTAGATTGGGATGGATTTTTCTCAGCTTTTTTTGTACAGGTTTCTCATCATTCACCATTGGGATAGTATGTTGGATGATAGAAGTGTCATAAGTTTTGAGTTCATCATAGTTCCAAGCAAAGACACTTTTATATTGTTTCAAAAGGTGCACATATGCTGATTTTTCTTTAGGAGTTAGACCAAGGCCTAGGTTGATATTCTATGGTTTGGTATCAGTTCCTAGATTTACTAATTCATAATTCAAAGTTGAAATTTGTAATTTTGAATTGGTAGATCTTTTAAATCGGTCTTTCAAATCATAAAGGTCTTCTAACTTGAAAACTGACTTTGGAATAGCATTATTAGTGCTATCATGTTGTAATTTTTTGTCATGTTGGTCTTCATCGATTATCTGATTGTTATAAGATCCTTCAGATGTGAGGAAACTTACAATATCAGGATCATCGTTGAAAATTCTCCAATTGGTAACGTTATCAGGAATCGAAGGTCTAAAGATTAATTCAATTGAAAATCGATCAGGACTAAAGTCTTCTGTAGGAATAAGCTTAGAGGCTACATTGGCTAAGAGGTCTACACTAGCATTCTGGATTCTAGGAATTGATGAAATATTGAATGCTATAAAATGTTCAGTCAGATCTTGAACTAAAGATTGATAATGCTTTAAATGACCTGATAAACAATGTATAGTATTGCATACCTATTTGATTACAATTTCTGAATCTCCGAAAACTTGCAGATATTTGATATCTAATCTGATTTCTTTATATAACCCTTGGATTAAAGCCTCGTATTCTATGGTATTATTAGTACATTCAAACTCAAGTCTGCAGGTTAGCATAATTTTGTTTCCATCTGGACTAAACAACACGCATCCTGCTCCTGCTCCTTCATTAGACTTAGAACCATCAAAAAATAATTTCCAAAATAAAGGTTTATTTACAGGAGTATCTACAAAATTGATACATTTAGAACTGTCTGTTTGAGAAAAAATTTGTATTTGAGATAAAACAGAATGTTCTATATAAGGTGAAGTGTTAGCATTGAAATTTCCTAAGAAAGAATCAAATGAATAATTGTCAATGATATTACTGATGTATGCAACTGGTTCATTCTCTCCTTCCAGTTCTGTTACTATGTATTTCTGATGTTTTTCTCGTTCAACCTTTATCTGATTTGGTTTACCATTGTAAGGAAGCCACATGTGCGACCAATCAGTTGCAAAGTGTCCATGAATTTTTTCTGACCAATCTCTGCTAAGAATTAAGCCATAAAATTCTGGAATATCTGCAACTAAAATATCAATGACTTGACATACCTTAGGATTTGATGACAGCCCTATGGTAACCTGATTTAATTCGCCAATCACTTCGACTTGTGATCGATCTAACTTTACTATGCGCACAACAGATTTTTGTGGTTGAACGTTCAATTTTGCACATACTGATTTTGGTAGAATATTAGATGAAGCTCCAGAATCCACTAAACAGTTATGCAATTTTTTATTAAAAACTTCGTAAGTAAGAAGAAATGGAGGAGTATGAGATCTCGACCTTCCTCCAATTAAAGCGATATTTTCTAGGTCAACTTTACTGATCGAATTAGTTGGAGGTCTTCCCATATCATTAGAAGCTTGAGAAATTACAGGGTCAGGCAAAGGTTTTTCTGGTACAACATGTAATTCTTTCAAAAGTACCTTTTGCTAGTGTTTTAACTTGCTGGTGGTTTTGAATCAGTTGAAGTATTTCTTCTAAAAGGCTTGAAAGACTTTTTAGAATATGTTTCTACTACTTGTTTATTGATATCAACCATTTCATTGGACATGGTTTTCAAAACTTTGCAATCCTTCTAAATCAAATGGGTCTTTTGGTTGTTTTTTCTTGGGATCTTCCTTAAAAGTGACCTTCTTGGATTTCTGTTCTTCTATTGCATTTTTCTTTTCTAAAGCAATGATTCGTTTCTCTACTGCTATTGCTTCCTTCATATTATCTGCTAAAGTTGTTTTATTAGCCCTATCAAAAAATATTGCTATGTTTGATGGAAAATCAAAAATGTACCATTCACTTCGCACTTCTTCGCTAGGCTTGGAAGCAGTAGGAATTTTGTTTAACAATTTATTGAAACGAGAATTGAAATCCTTGACAAGTTCTTTTGAATCAGCTCTAAGATTAGACAAATCATTGATCAATGTTGCTATAGACCTATCATCACCAAATTTAGTCAAAAATTGATCTTGAAAGATATCCCAACTAGTAATAGATCCAGATGGCAATGAGAAATACCATGATCCAACTGCTCCTTGTAGGGTATAAGGAAAAAGTTGGACAACATCATCTTCATTAACAACTCCATTGAGATTTATGGATAACATAAAGTTGTTTATATGTTCTTCTGCTAGCATGCCTGCTTCAGGATTAAACTTAGGTAGCCATTTTTCAGGATGGGCCGGTATTTGACTCAAGGGTGCAGGAATTAAGACTGCCCTTGGATTATTCCATGGAATTTGGACCATCACTGAACTACTAACAGATGAAAGTGTAGAAGATGATATTTGTGACTGAGAAGATGAAGATATTATGATTTGAGAAGGAGATGTGGAAGATTGAGTGGACTGATGGATAGTAGTCTGGAGTGGAGGAGTGGGTGGTTGACTTCGCGATGAAGTGTTTGAGATGGATGATGATGATGAAAGAGTCTCACTATCAGACCCTTTGGGTGATTTCCTAGCTCTTTTTCTTGTAGGTAGAGGTAACTCAGTTGGCTGAATGCCAAGATTTTCACTCTGTAATCTAGTGAGAGGATGAGCAGGATTATATTGCGAAGTCACACTGCCTTGAGATTTATCAGACCTTTGAGGTGATATTGAAAATCGCTGAAGTTTATGAATCAAAGATTCGACTTCAGGAGGTTCAATAGCAGATTCTTCTGAAAAGTCAGGGTTTGTGGCAGTGTCTGTTCTTCTTTCGACTTCTGGTTCTAGATTTAAAATTTCTGAGTATGATGGAGAAGTCGGGGAAGATGGTGAGGGTGATTTACTCTTAGAATGGTATTTAGATTTAGATTCACTTTCCATTCATAGTTTGAGGCCCTCCTTCTAGCGCCAAATATGTTGAAGCCCCGAAAATCGGGTCTACAACAAGGGGGATACCCACCCGGTCCGGACCTTGGTTAGCAGCTCCTTTTCCATTTGGTGTAGTGGGTCCAACTGGGGATAATTGGACCAGTTTCCCAATATGTGTGTGTGTGTTTGAGATTTGATATTTATTTTTTAAACTTCCTAATTAAAATTCTTTTAATCTATTTCTAATCTATTCATATGCAAACTGTATTCTAAGAAATATCTAATTCTAAACTAACCCGGGATGTAATCTTTCAATATATGCGATCTAAAAGGATTTCAGATAACAATTGATAATAAAGATCATTCAATTATTATGAGAAAATAATTCAATAAAGATAAACTATTTCACATAAAAAGTTAGATGAAACAGTTGTGGAAAACATATCGCATATTAAGCTATTCATATATCAAGCACAAATAAATAATTATCACCGTACAAAAATGCCAATTGATAACTCAAATATTCAAACATTAACATATAAACAACTAAACATAAATATCACTTTTAACACAGAAACAGAAACAGTTAAGAGATAAAAGTACCATTTATAACTGGTTCTACTCATGAGCTAGAAGCAATAATGATTTATCTCTTCTTAATCCAACATCTATCAAGAGTACAGAAATGCAACATCAGTAACAGATATTAGACGCAGATATCAATAAATCTCGTTCCATTCATTTATCAAAACCTCCCCTGAGGGTGCAGAAGTGCATGTTCTGAGGATAAGTTTTTGACAAATTTCAGGACCCTTCTCTAAATGCATGAGAAGGGTTTAAATACTAATAACTAAATCTAAAAATAGTTTATTACAAAAATTAAGGATTCGGTTTAAATGACCGTCCTTTTCCTAGGCAAAAATACAGTAAAACTAAAACTAAATCTAAAAATAAAGACTATCAACTATCTACTTATGAATTTGATCTTTGATCTTGCAAGCATCCAACATTGTTTTGAGAAGAGGTGGTTGGCCGACTTCAGATTTCAACTGCCCCGAAAAGACAGAATCGGCATGTGTAGGAGCAATCTTCTCAACAGAATTAATGATGCAATTAAGCGCACTGCATTGACTATGTGGTTTCACTAGATATGTCCAGTAAGAATCCCAGTTTAATCTTGTCAGTCCTTGAATTGACTTTGCCTTTTCATCAGCCTTTTGCCTCCATTCTGTTTTCAATTGTTGTGCTTGTGGAAGGTGTCCCGGAATAATTTCTAAAATAAAATTAACTTTGTGCAAATTTTCATTTACACAATTAGTAATATTTCCTGCTGCTGTAGCTGCTTCCTCTGCTGCTTTTTCTGCCTCTCTGATCTGTACATCCCAATTGTTGAAGAGAAGTTCTTTATGAATATCATTGATGATCGGTGCTCTTGCTCTTCTTCCTTCCTTTGTCTTTTGCCATGCCATATAATTAGTAACTCTTTCATTAGTTAAATCATAATCATGTCGTAATTCTACGACATGATTAGTGATTTTATCACTTTCTTGACAAAAACAGTTGTATTGCGAGATTTTCTGGCATAATATGTCTTGTTGTTGCAGTAGTTGTTTGTTCAAAGAAAAAGACTCTGAAATAAAGTCTGGAAGCTTAGGGTCATATTTGTGCTCTTTTTGGATAATTTTTATTTGTTTCTCTTTATCTGCCAAAATTTTCTGATATCCAACTTGCATCTGTTGAAGCTCTTGCTGTAACTCTTCAAGTTTTATCTGTGCTTCACTGTTAGCACGGGCTTGTTGCAATTGTTGTTGCAGAACTTGTATCTGATCTTATTTTTCATTTAATAATAGCCTTACCTCGGATTCTTTGTCAATAGTTGCGGAGGCATAAGCTCCTGTAATCTGAGATAACTTGGTAAGATTATCAGTTGGATCTGTAGTAGGATCCTTCCATAATACATCTAATTGTTCTGCCTCAGTAGAGATTGAGCTCTCTAACTTTCTCTTTTTCCTCTGCTTCCTCACTACTGCTTTATACTGCAGGATATAGAATACATCTAGAGGAGGAATTTCCTCTATATTGAGTACAATTTCAGAAGAGGGAGTGATAGGTATATGCTCAGTTTCTGTGACGTTGCCACTTATTCCCGTGCTCAAAACTTTTGTTGTCTGTATAGGGGTCTGTATATTCTGTCCTTCCACATTAATAAATTGATTAAAAGTTTCCCATTCTTTGTCCAATTCAGTCCTAACTATCCGTTGCTGTACATTGAGAGGTGGAAGATTCAACTGTGGAGTGGAAAAAGTCTATTGTTGTGAAAGATCTTTAGATTGAGCTATATCCTTCACTGAGATTTCATCACTATCAATCTTTTTAGAATGCTCAAAAGTCTCTTTGTTAGACTTCAACTTAGACTTTTCTGTATCTGAGCTGCCACTAAGACTGACACTAGGATTTGGTTCCCTTGTGGGTTCCAAGCGTAAATTTTCCAAAGGGATAGTAGTTAGTCTTCTCTCTCTGTAAACTTTAAATTCCTGAAATTATTTGGGGATAACTGTGTTTTAGCTAAATGAAAAACTTCTTTAAATGAACATTTTGTTTGAAACATATCATCAAAAGGATCTTCTTCTCCAGAAAACACTCTTACTTTGATTGCAGTGGTGAAATTTTTAACATCAATTGGATCAAATAACCTTCTCGAAAACTTGAACAGTTGTAAGCATGTAATATTGCTTACCTCTTTGAATGCGTGACCAAAATCAAACAATGAAAATGCTCCACAGGCTACGGGAAATTGTGGCCAAATGCCCTTCTTCTTCTCCTTTAATTCCTTTGTCAAACCTCCTTCACCATAGGTTTGATAAGCAATCTCCCAAGCTACAAGTTTATCCGAAACATACAGGGGTAAAACATGGGGGGAAGCAGAACTTCCAAAAACCCTCACATAAGTAAACAACTCTTCTCCAAACCATCTTGCGACAGGGAGAATGTCGACTTCTGCTTCCGGGGATAACCTTGGAGCATCCTTATTATACAATATTCTGTACAGAGGCAGCATTATGCCATGGCAAATTTTGTAAAAATGAGGAACAAAATTTGATTCCCACAACTCTTTGTGATAGACATGAATAGGCAAGGGATCATGAATTTTCCATTGCCAACCCATCAAAGGGAATTTAGAAACAAAACAAATTGAATCCATAACATAGGAAGATAGATAAAAAGGAGGATAAATCCTTTGAGAAACATTCCGTTTGGATCGGTAATTGAAAATGGCAGTAGCTAAATTATCAGACAAGATTTTGGCCCAGTCTACAATTGTAGCGTTAACAACAGCATTCAACAAAGGGAGCCATTCAGGCAAGACCATATTTATGTCAGGCTTTCCAAAAAGCCTGCATAACATAGCAGCAGCAAAACAATATGGAGAGGTGAGCGAACCAGTACTGTACATACCGTGTTTGTTTTTCTTTAATGGTTCCTCTCTTTTGGTCCATTCCTTGGTGCATTCCGCCAAATTTGCATTTTATCTGGCGAATTTCTCCATAAATTGTTTGTTGTAAGTCGCCTGAGGTTCCGGCAAGTGATACATAAGCCTCAAATATTCTGTAGTGAATGACCCAATGAGTTCTTGTCCTGGAGTTCTAAATTTCCTGTCTGAAATATCAGTGTTATCCAGCACCCATTTTACCATATCTGTATATGGAAGAATTCTCAGTCTTGCTGCTATTCTGTGTAGAAATGAACAAGCCAATTCTGTAAGAGACGCTTCAGAGGAATTAATTGATCCTGCAGTAGCCGCGACTTCCATTACTCTGAGATTTTCTTCTTCGAGCAAATTATGCATCCCTTCCCAAGTGGTGATACCGGCGTCCTTGTTGCAAGCAGTGTCTGCGTATAAGGAAGCCATCTCTTTGTTTTCAGCACTTGGAACTTTCTCTTTCTTACCCATAATGCTCTGTGAATGCTTTGTATATTCTTCTGCTCCTTCGCTCCTGTGGTGTTATGAATTAAGTGAGAGTAATGATATGAGAAAGGTGATAGGATAGTTTTAAATTCTGAAGGCGGATGAAAAATATTACTTTAAACGTGAAACAACTTTTCAATCAAAACAAAATCCTTTCCATCAATGATTAACAATCCATTGATTAATTTTGACATCAAAGCACATAACGGATATTTATTGAAAAGATTTACTTTGGACAACGCGCTAGAAGAATCTGCGATAATGCGATCTACGATTTGCTGTGCAATATCGCAAAATCGTAATATCGCGGATCGCAATCATCGCAAATCGCAACATCCACAAATCGCAATCTAATATTATCGCAATATCGCAAAATCACGAAATCGTAATTTCACAAAATATAACTTATTAAACAACTTTTCTTCGATATGCGGTTTGCGATCAATACTTTAATGTATAGTTCTTTAGGATCGCGCTATCGCAATATCGCGGAATCACAATTTTAAAAGATTCTTCTTTTACAAAGGATATCTAGTTTTTGCGATGGATGTGGTATTTTTCTTGAAAGAAATATTATGTTTTGATCTATCATAAACTTTTATTTTAAAGATTTTCAAAGGAATTTCCCTAAGTTATGATAGTAAGTTTTATTTGAGAAAGGAAATAAATACTAATTAATTTTTTGGATTTTTTGACTAAGGGTCCCCACTTATTTAGTATTATTACTAATATTAAATAAGAAGGGGGGTTGTTGCTGGCCACAACAGGATTGTAGTTTCATCCACGTCTATACTTTGTCTTTTTTATTGCTAATCCAATCATTCTTTGGCAGAGTGGCAGGGGCTTATGGGTATTTTTCAGACCATTCCAGGATGTTGTCAAGTGCTATATAGGCATCTTTTAGCTGGGTGGAATTTTTCCTCATTTCTGCTTGGACTCTTGGCAAGGGAGTGACTATTTGCCTCAAACTCATCATTTATTCGTAGAATTTTATCATAGTCCTACCCAAGATGTATAACTCTCCTTGGATGGCATCTTGTAGTTCGCTGGCTTAAGTGAGTGTAAGCTGGTCAATTTGGTTTTTGGTTTCCAGGGCATTCTTATCCTCTTCTACCCGAGTGGCCCTCTTTCAGATATACAAAGCCTGTTTTGTAGTAATAAAATTTCTCTGCTGAATTTTCTGATGTTTTTTCAAAAGAAATTTCGGCAGATGATATCAGTATGGGGTTTGTCCTGGTGTCCAGAACTATGTCCTTTTCTATGGTTATTGCCAGAGGCTCGACCGGATTCTGGGCAAGACATTTTCTTCTCTCTTGCTTGAGATTGTAAGTGTACTGATCATAAGAGAGTCTAGTTAGATCCAATACATCATTTTCTTGTTCCTCTGAGATACCGAGTTTTGAAAATGGAATGTGCTCTCCTGTCATGGGAGTTTCTAGGGGTATGTCAATAGGTGGCAAGTTTTCCCGCTTCCCGATTTGCAAGGATTGTGACCCTCTCCCCTCTGTCTCCTTAGATGTCTCTTCCAGTTGTTTTTGAGCTTCCTGTTCCACCCTCATTTTTTATGCTTCTTCTTTGTTCCGTTCTTGCTTCAGCCTGTTTTCCACTTCCCTTCTCTGTTTTTGTTCTTCTTCTTTCTTTCTGTGAGCCTCCTCTTCTTTCTTATTTCTTTTTTCATCCCTCTTCTTCTTTTTCTGCTATTATTTTGATGCTCTTCTATCTATTTATTGTTTTTCTACTCTTCTACTTGTTGCCTTCACCTCTCTTCTTCTTCTTGTTGTGACAAAGCATCTTTTTTTTGCTTAATTTCTTATTATTTTTTATTTTTTCTCAAAATTTCATTGTGCCTCGGCCTCTTTGTCTCCTCCATCTTATGGATCCTCAGGAGTTTCATTTCCCATGGTGTTTCTCATTTTTTTGGGCTGAGAGGTTGACACTCTTCCCATTGGAATTTTTTGTTTCATGGCATCTGCTCTCTCATGTAGGGTCTGGTCATCCTGAGACTGGTCTCCTTGGTTTCCAACGAAGTCACATTCCTCTCCAGGAGTTGTCTCCCTAAGTGCATTAAACCAGTTCTTGACTTCATCTTCTATGACGCTCTGTGTGTGCTGATAAATCCATTTAAACTTAGCCAGCTTGTAGTGTGTGGGGACGATCCTTTTGGGATCATAGGACTAGAAAGATAAGTTCACGAAATGGAAGCATTTTAGGTGCTTGGCTTTCGGTTCCACTTCGTTGAAGTCTTTTACCATGTAAGCAAGAATGGTGAGTGGGAGGGTAGGCCATGGTTTCTTCTTGCCTTTACTTAGTGTCTTGGAGAAACCACCCATCATTTGGTAGCATAATTCTTGTAGTAGTAGCTTATCAATAACGAAATTGGGCAATGCATGGGGTGCCTTGAATGATCCAAAAACTATGATGAAGGTTCATTTTCAGATGGGGAACCAATGTGCTACCTTAATAAGGATCTCCATGGATATTTTGGACATGCAGTGTGGATCTTCATTAAAGATATGACGGTATAGTGTGGTGATAAACTTATCTGATATCACATCAATGTCTTGATTATATTTAGTATCCCAGAAAAAATTTTGATCCTTAGGAATCGGTCCCCCAGTCATTGCATTATAGTTATGCACCTAATCATCAAATTTACATCACGAGCATAATGCATCTAGAAGGTAGGAAGCCATATAGAACTCTGATGCTAACCTTCCTCTGGCACCTGTGTTGTAGATATATTGGCCCTTAGAGCTGAAATTAATAGATGTGCCCAATTAAAGTGAGTTCCATGGATGGTGACTACGTACATGAGGGGAACCTGTTCCCCACTGAAGGTAGTGGCATCCATTCTTGCATACATCCGGCACATCATGGCTATGATGAGCATGTACACCTTCCTCAAACCCTCAGTCTTATATTCCTGATATTTATTTCCTTTGAACTTTTCACGGTCTTCCCACCAGCCCTTCAGGGTGTCCTGTACCGACACATCATGTGTTGTAATCCACTGGGTGTTGAAGGATACCTATTTACTCAGGATTGAATAATATACTTCAACATCCCCCTGATTAGGTTGGCGAAGGCTTTCCCTGTGTGGTCTCAGATTACCCAGTGCCTTGAATCCACCTTTTGGAGGATCGATTCAATAATTTATCGGCAAAGGAATATTGGCAGGTGGTCAGCCACATATTGTAGTTTGGACCTCTTCACCTGTGTATATGCATGCCAGTCCATGAGGTCTTCTGGGAATTCCTTCTTTGTGAAATCTTGGTAGAGTTCATTCTAGGACATCTTCGCACCTTTTCTGAAAACACAGGTGATGTCCCCATAAATGGGAGTGAGTGGTGGAGGCATGTCACCCTTTGATGGATCTATTTATTGGCTCTTATGCCTTTTACGAACTGCCAGGAGCCCCATTTCACTTGAGGCAGAAGAGATAGAAATGCACTCGAGTTTAGCTTCAATGTTACTTGGAATATTCAAAAAAAAGTCCCATGATAAGATGAATGACATGGAGGAAAATAGAAAAAAATACTTGACTGAACCAACTAGTGTCCTGGTCGGTCCAAGAGGCTAAGTGATCAGCAAAATGGGTCACTTGAGAGAATCCTAGGTCGCTACGACCTGCATTGGTCGTAAAGTCTTTGGTTTGGAAGGGATGCAACCTGGAGACCTACTCATAGGATCGCAAGGTCGCATTCGCATGAATGATAAGGACTTGGCAATTTTGAAACTTGGTGACCTAGCGACCAGGTTGGGAGGTCGCGAGGTCACATTAGGGATTTTTTAGGCGAAAAACATGTTGACACGAACTACAAGGAAATTGGGGAAAAATACAAGAGAATGGAAACAAATCATGTTTGAAGGGACCGTAGGAGGCATATGAAAGGTTATCCAAAGTAGTAGGAGATAGAAAAAGGGATCAGAACTGGTCTGGGCATGATGGGATGAGCAAGGGAGAAAAGGATCCTTAGAGGGAAATGGTGAAAGGAAAAGGGATGTTGCTGAGAGGAGTTTAAGTTGATTAATAGCCTAGCTAGGAGTAGGTAGGGTCAACAGTCAACAAAAATGGGAAATTCAGGAGGTTTCATCGACTTACCTGGAAACAAAACACACTTTGGTTGGCCTGTTAGATGCTTTTTGAAATCTATTGTGTAGGTCGAATGGGACCTACGTGACCCTTGTATATATAAATAGGTTGCACATGTGGGCATTAATGGTGGTCGCAAGGTCGCATAAGAGGTTATTTGCATACATTTTCGCCCTTGTGAACTAGCGACCTGGGAGTCGCTGGGTCATGAGGTCGCATGGTCGCAAAGGTAAGCTTCTAATGGATTTTGTGACCTAGCGACCTGGCGACCTTGGTTAGGTCGCAGGGTCGCTAATTCAAAAAATATCAAAGATTGAGGGAAGAGCGACTTTGCAACTTTACGAATTTACTTAGAAGAAAAACTTAAAGTTTTCTTTTGATTTGAGGTTACCTATCTAGTGTGGGATTTTGAGGCCTAGGGTCGATGCTGGGAAACAAGCTTGTCCCCATCAAAAGCAACAGGGGCTCTAAAATATATGACATCCTACTAACCTGACTATAAGATCCTATCCTATAAATACATCCCATAGGAGATAATAGATGCAATGTGATTTACCTGTACCCTCATACTAAGATAATATTAGACCCTGTTCTCTTTACCTTTGATGTAATTGATATCAAGATCAAACTCACTGATCATAGCCAACCATCTAGCTTGCATGTCATTCAGATTTAGCTGGTTAAACAAGTACCTTATCCCACTATGATCACTCATCAGTACAAACCTCCCGCCAAGAAGATAATTCCTCCACATATTCAATGGATGTATGATTGTTGCTAGCTCAAGATCATGTGTTCGATAGTTTTGTTCGTATTCACTTAGTTTCCATGAATAATAGAATACTACCTATCCATCCCATATAAGGACTCCACCAAGCCCTCTCTTGCAAGAATCTATACATACTATAAACTCTTTGTACAGATCTGTGATCTTTAACTCTCAAGCATGTGTAAACAACTTCTTAAGCTATTCAAAACTTCCCTCACACTCCTTTGCCCAATCAAACTTCTTACCTTTCCTTTGCAATGCTATAATTGGATAAAAAAACTGTGATAATTTCCTGATGAACCTCTTGTAATAGCCTTCCAGTCCCATGGAAGGTCTCACCTCATCTACATTTATAGGATCTTCCCACTCCATGATGTATCTTACCTTTTATTGATCCACTACTATGCCCTCCTTGGAGACAACATGTTCCAAGAAATTTACCTTAATATGAAAATAAATACATCTGATGAGCTCAGAATACAAATGATACTCTCTCAACAATATCAACACTACTGCCAGATTCTCAACATGTTCTTCTTCATTCTTAGAATATACCAATATGTCATCGATGATTATGATAACAGACTTGTCTAGATAAGGACACAACATACTATTCATCAAACACATAAATGTAGCTAGAGCATTAGTCAATCCAAATGGAAATACAACAAAATCATAATCCCCATACCTGGTCCAGAAAGTTGTCTTGTAGATGTCCTCTTCTTTGATGCGTACTTGATGATATCTTGATCTCAAGTCTATCTTATAGAACACTACTTCTCCCTTTAGCTGATCGAACAAATCATCAAAACTCAGTAGTGGGTACCTATTCTCGATGGTCACTTTGTTCAACTACATGTAATCAATTCATAGTCTGAGAGTACCATCCTTCTTCTTCATGAACAACACTGGTGCACCCCAAGGTGATACACTTGCCCTAATGTATCCCTTATATAGCATCACTTTCAGCTACAACCTTAACTCTACCAAATCAAGCTTGATCATCCTATAAGGTGACTTTGATGTTGGTGCTGCCCCAGGTACCAACTCAATAGAAAATTCTACTTCCCTGTGAGGTGGAAAATCTGAAATCTCTCTGGGAAATACATCCTGAAACTGCTGTAGGACAGGATACCTACTCAAAAAAAATTCATCCTCAACTTCCTTACCTTTGTCTCTAGAGATATGTACTGCAAATAACACACACCCTTTCCTGCGACTCCGCTTGGCCTGCATAGTTGTCACTATCCTAACTTATGTGGCTTTCTTGTTTCCTTGTAAGACCCTTGGTTCCCCATTTTCATATAATCACTCTATGGCTTTGTCATAAAAATATACCTTGGTCTTGTGAAAGTATAGCCAGTCTGTTGGGGTTCCTGTGTTTTTGCAAGTTTGGCAATACCAAAAGACAAGACAACATCAAAACCACTTTAGGGCCTCAGGATCTAGCCCTCTTGGGTCTAGAGAGGGATCTCTCTATAAAGGTAAAGGTATATGTCTTTGATGTTCAGTTTTAAGATATTAGGCTAGTTATAAGGCACAAGGTTTGTTTCGTTTTGTTTGGTTGGTTGTTGGGAAACATGAAAGAAGGGTTCAATATAAGACAAAGGTGAGCAAAGAAGGATTCTAGGCAAAAGGGAGATAAGTAAAAGAACACTCAAGACCGTTAGGCAATGGAGTCATAAAAGGGTTTACTTGCTATTCAGTATCCAAGGCTTTCAATTGGGCTAGTCATCTAAAACAGAGGATCTTTAAAGATGACAGTATGGAATGAAATGATAAGGAATGAAGGTGAATGCCAAGGAAACCTATGAGGTTACCACTAAGGAAGTGGATCTAGGGACAGGGCATGCCTTAAACACCTATGATCCAACCCCTAAAAGTCTAACTCTTCAAACAACAAGAGACACTTAAGATTTAAACACAAAGGTGAAGCCTGAGATCAGAGAAAGGCTTTGAACTTTCAATGCTTCGACATTCAACTTAAGGGAACTTAGAAAGGTTCAATTGATTAAAAAAGACCCTAGTGAGATAGAATGAGCATTCTAAACTCCTAGTATCCCAATTCTTTCAATTATAAATTCATACATCAGTTAGCAGTGAATAACAAATATTACACTGGTTAAATTATCTTGAACAGTTCTCAGATAACACAATCAGTAGAAAACATCAAAGATAATAAGAGGAGGAACATTAGGGTACCATGCAAGGGTATATCCTAAGCCAGATTTCTAATTCTTACCAGAGAAATGAAATTTAATGAATTACAGAAGGAAAACAGAGACAAAGGTAGAACACATCACCGCTGCTTTAAATCAGGATCCAAATAAATGTTCTTGTCATATTAAAGAGCAACACCAGTCATATACAACATTGTCCAACAACCTGATATTCAGCCTGAAATCATCTCCTCGACCTATTTTACAACTTTACACACGGAACTATATCTCAAGAGAAACAACTTACAATTCACAGATATTCGATGAACAAGCTTTACAATGTGTTTTCTCGTGAGTTTTATAGCTAAAGAAAGGCATAGGAGGTAGATAGAAATTTTAATGAAACATTAAAACAGAAGTAGAAGGAAGGGACTCGAGGCCCATTCTGTCTTAATATCTATGCATTGATATTTTGTACTCTTTGGATGAAAGAGTGGTCTTCGACAGGCTAATATTAACTTCATGGGTATGTTCTTTGATGTAATTTTTGGCTGTAGTACTCTGTAGTACTCTCGTGATAAGAAAAGGTAGATACATGACTTTTAGGTCTACCATACTGCATAACAAATGCTCTGGTTGCATTAGGACTTTCTGTCAGGGTGTAGATCTTCTCCGAAGCTCGATGTAGAATAAAAAACAGTATGGGAACTTGTCCTTTCACAAGAAAGAACCTTCTGCTGATGTGAGACACTGATAATATTGTTTTATGTGCTTTAGGCCTCATTAGGCCTTCTGTGTTAATCATAAGGTCTTCAATATAGTACACTCACCCTTTAAACACTGAATTAGAGCTTAAAATCTTCACTAACATGCTTTAAACCTCTTTAATTCTTCACTGATACTCTTTGCCGCTTCATTGACTGTCTCTGTCTATGAATTTGCAGGGCTTAGGGTGCTGGAGGTTTTAAATGAAGTTAATACACTTGATTTGGATAAAATGTGCATTTAAAACCCTCTCGTGATGATGAGGACTGTGAGAATGGCAGCACATCAGAGATGAATGCGGTGGATGCAGTGGAAAACAGCTGAAAAATGCTATGAAATGGTGGAAACATGACCTGATGAAGGTCTGATGGAGGAATGGTTGTGGACCGTCTGATCAGATATGGTGGTGGCGATCGATGGTTATGATTAACTGATGGAGTGGCCTTAGAGGGTTAGATGGAATGAATAAATTTTTTTCATGTAAAACATTAAAAGTTACACTTTGGTGAAATACAAAGGGAATGTATGAAAATGCAGTGAAATCAAGCTTCATATGGTGGGACTGGCATGGGCGAAGGGCGATTGATTGTGGATTGTTAGATCTCAGGAGGAGATAAACGGCTGAGATCATCCCATGAAACTCTATGAAAGTCTAATGAAAAAATATGAATGAAATGCGCTATAGAATGAGGGTTGTTGATCTATACAGATCAACGATCGGGATTGCATGGAAGGGCCTTCAGGGGCGGAAGAGGGGAAGCGGTTTCTAGGAGAAAACAAGTGTTTTTGCATTTTTTTGGAGTGGTTTTGAAAATCTACCAAAAAAACGCGATATCCCTTGCCGCCTGACACGTGGAAAAATAAAACCACCCATCTCGCGTGATTTCAAACTGTTAAAACTTGGATGCCAAAGTTACATGATATGGATGCTGGCCATTGGATCTGGGGATGTGAGATCTAACGGTGGTAGATGGAGTGCGATATGGGGAGATGCATGGCTGGTATGGTGGGGACAAGTCAAAGGCAGTTTGAACGTGGGTCATCCAATCAGCAGGATGAACTGCTGAGATCTGAAGAGGGAAAGAAAAGGCGGAGGGGCTGGTTAATGGGTGGGAGAAATCTTGACCGTTGCATCCCAGGGGATCAACGGTGGAGATTTAAAGATGAGGTAGAGGTAGAAGGGATAAAAGAATGAGCGGGAGAAAGGTGGACCGTTAGATCAAGCAAGATGGACAACTGCGATCCAATTGCAATCTGAGAAGGCAGGGGCCAAAATCTCCGATGGAATGATGTTGTGATTGCATATGGACCATTGGATCGGCAGAAGATTGACGACTGTGATTGGATCGGGGGTGGAAAATTGGGGACACAGGGGCAGAGGGAGAGCAAATCTTGGTCATTGGTTCTTGTGGATTCGACGGCCAGGATTGGATCAGGGATCGGCCAGTCAGGGATACAAAGGGTGGCGCATTAAGAACTTGCGATTGGCGGTTGGCGTGGTGGTGTGATGCCCATTGGATTATTTAAAGATCAACGGTGGAGATCGCCATTGGAGGGTATCAAAGGAATGTTATGGAGCGCATGGTGAGTTTTGTGCAAACCGTCAGATATGTATAGTTCAACGGCTGGTAATGCTTTCGAGCCCAATAGACCAAATTTTCTCTCACATCGGAATTTTTCATTAACAAAAGAAACACACTCCTGACCAATATTCCAATTGTGATAAGCTCTTTACGCCTCAGCTCTTGGTCTTAACACTCGATTACATGCGGAGAAGGGGCTATGGGCTGGGCCGAAAGGGGCTTAGCCTATTATATGATAAAAAGTGTGTTTTTAGGCCTAAAAATGGTGTTTTTAAGGCTAAAAAGAGGTTCTGGTAAGGGGAAAGAGGGGTTTTAAAATAAAATGAAGGGGTTCACATGATCTTTAAAGGGTAATTTGACGGTTTAGAAGACTTAGGAAGGGGTTTTGGGGGGTTTTGGGGTAGAATTTTTGAAGGGAGAAAATGGGTTAAAATGGGGAATTTTTAGGGATACAAGGGAGCAAATGGAGGCTTTTCTGAGCATAATTTTTTCACAGACAATGAGGATTTCTTGATGGAAATAGCAGTGAAGATCCTTTCTAAGGCAAAGGGCACACAGAGGCTTCAAGAATGATATGTTTTCAGAGGAAATGTATTTCTTGAAGGCTCAGAAAAAAATTTATAGGTGGCTAACAGTGGCTTCACATGGGGAATGGAATCTTCTTGAAGGTGTCAAGAACTTCAGAAATATTCTTTGGGAATGTAATATCCCTTTTTCTAGTGACAGCTACAGATTGGGAATAATATGTGTTATTAAAAATGTAGATATTCAGCTATATACCTCATTCAAATCTCAAAACAACTTAAAATTCAGTAAAATACACAACAAAAAATTTATACAGCGTTTTACAAGGCAAAAGGTGGGGA
The DNA here is from genome assembly GCA_034641835.2 of Pinus albicaulis. Taxonomy (NCBI): domain Eukaryota; kingdom Viridiplantae; phylum Streptophyta; class Pinopsida; order Pinales; family Pinaceae; genus Pinus; species Pinus albicaulis. The sequence continues at coordinate 322,555,537 of CM076583.1, read as the reverse complement.
AAAGTGAGGATTTTGGCCCTAAAACGTGTGTATTAAGATATTTGCACAAAAATAATATGGGAAAGTGGTTGTATATGATATCTATGGTTATGAGGGAATCCCATGTCGAATTTCAACAAAAAAAAAAAAAAATTGCTAAGTTAAACAGTTCCTCCTTTCCTAATTAGGCTAGAAAACCATGATTTCCCAAGACTAGATTTATGCAAAAATTTACTGAAGCATGTGAGCGTGGTTTTATGAAGGGTATGACTAAAATAAGGTCTAAATATTCAAAAATAATATTAGGGGCATAACTCATACACTTTACAGAAGAAGAATGAAAGAATATAGAATAAATCCTCAAGAATGAGGTGCTACAACCATGTAAAAAGACTGCATAACCATGACAATGTGATTTCTAGGGCTGAAGCAGAATTTTATTAATTATTCAAATCTAGATCAGATATTTACATGAAAATATACATGAAAATCTGATCTATACATTCCCCTTGGGGTTTTTCTCAAAACATGAAGCACCGGAAGTAGATCTGAGATCTAAGAATGCAGATCTACAGAATGATTCAGAAAATTACTGAATCATGAACAACTAGAATATTAGAGCTGAAATAGGACATAGATTGGTTTGCCAATCTATGGATCACCACAGTGAAGGATGAATCCAATCACCGGAAATCTCTCCTAAAAAATGCAAGCAGAACACCCTGCAGCTATAGATCTGCAAATAACGCTATCTTAGGGACATAAAAAACACTGTAGCTTCTGAAGATGATATGGCCTGATGCCAGGATGTATATTTGAAGTATAATCAACAAATGAACTCTTCCAGGAGGTTAAAAGACACACTCATTGAGAAGAGCCACTGCTATCATCTAGATCTAAGCAAATCTAGTCTTCCACTTGCTGCAGCTCACAAGACAACTCAACCCTCAACATGAGAAGCGCTGTAATGTAAGGTGAAGCTTGGCCCAAGCCTGATAGTGGAAAATTTTAGCACAATTATCCTGCAAGAGCTGCTCAAGGAAGGAGGTGGGATTCCTGAACAGGAAGTCCCAACAAGGGATGTCTAAGCAGACAGACCTTCAGAAATAATCTTCAACGACCTTTTCCTTGCTACCCTCCTCTACCTTTTATAAGATAGGAGTCTTTCCAAACCCTAAACCACCTTGAATCACTTAACCCTTTTCACATTACAACCTCCTTCTAGAACTGCACTGTCCCTCAAAGAGGTTCAATGCATCTAGACTGCGCTGTTTGACTTGGTCAAAGATGACGCATTCTTGTGATTTAACCAATTCGCACCTACAAGATATAATTTACAAAGCCCAGATATGTATTTTCTCACATAGGCATTGATTTATTCTTGGTTTTCAGGAGTTTTACATGTCCTCATTTAAAATTTATCCATCAATTATGAAATGAAAAAATAAACAAGGAAAAATTGATGTTCCTATTAGATGAAGCTAATTTTGTAACATTACAGTCTCCCCCTCCCAAATGTTGCTTGTCCTCAAGAAATTGAAAGGGTGCTGCAAAATATCCCCCCTTTTTCTTGCGGCCTCCTCCTTCAACAGTCTACACCATTGCTTCAAATTTTCTGCAATAATTCCATCTCCTAATGGTTCCTCCCAAGTGTGCAAAGTGACCTTTGGTAGATAAACCAAATAGCTCTCATTATGAAGTAAAGGAAGGTTTATATGAAAACCTTCGTTCTGATCCATGGCCTCATCAAGATAGAACTGATGGTGATAATGGGTAATTTCACCATCAATGAAGGTCTTCCACCTCCATGCTATCATCCAAGTGAAATGAATTACCTTCCAGCATAGTAACTCATAGTGAAGCTCCTCCCAAATGCCCATTAGAGGCATGCTCCAAGTGCTACATACAATGATATTGTCCACATCATAAAGAGACAAGTAATGTGCTATAGTGGCCACATGGTCTCCCATGATCCCCCTAGAACATGTAGTGCAAAGAATGTGGGAAACTCCTTTCCCCAAGGACACATTCCACAAATGTGTCTCTCCTCTAACCATGTTACCAAGAATAAGAACATATTCAACATGTGGAATCATGATTAATATCATGCTAGCTCCATATATGATAAAGGAGAAGGAAGATGCCTCCTCATGTGCAACCAACACAATTTTACCCTCAACTGCCATAGAATAGAATATGACAAGTGTTTCCTCCAACACTTGCTTGCTACCCCATCCTTCTTGCATGCTTGGAGAAGGTGTTTTATGATTGGTGTAAAGGAGTCACACCATGGGAAGTGTATCTCCCCTCCAATATCCTCTAAAGGATGATCATCATCAATAAAATTCATGGCCTCAAGTGGCCCATGAAGCCCATCATAAATAGTGCTCCCTCTTGTAGCAAAGCCCTAAAAATGAGTGTTAGAAAAGTACAAGTATACATCATGAGATTCAGCAATATAATATTTGTCATACACTTGTTTAAAATCAGCAAGGTTGCTCATGGATGAGCCTCCTCTCACACTCAATGAATAATGAGGTGTAGATGATAATTATTTCCAAGAGATATGTTCCTCCTCATCTAACAAATGGTCCATGCACTCCTTCATATGAGAGTGCACCTCCTCTTTGAAATTCTCCCACATGAATCCATCCAAGATAGTATGATATGCTCCAATGAAACCAGTGGGTTTGTAAAACAGGATCTCATAGGTTGCATTCAACAGTTTCTCCTTGAGCTTGGAGCCTTTAACCAAATAAATTTGATCATGGAAATAGATGACTCCTGCAACTACCTTATACCTCCCATCCATTACCTTCCCATCAAGAACCTCACATCTGAAAGGGTCCTTGTTGTACTCCACCAAAAGTTGAGAATCCCAATAAGGATCTAGGGTCCCCAAGAATCATAACACTATAGATGTCTGAAATGCAGCCCCTATCATGTGATGACTCTCCTCTTTGACATACCTGATGCCAAGGTCACATTTTGGAGTCCCATAAACTTTCTTTTGTTGCCTCCCTTGTAGTTGATCTTGCTCAAGACAATATTGAAGCATGTGGAAATCAACTTCCCCTTGGAAATTTCTTGGCCTCCAATACTTCCTCAATTTGGCCAATGCATGCAAGAGTATTAAGATCCTCTTGTCATGTTCAGAAATATCCTTTGTAAGTGAGAAGACCATGGGCTTCCCCAAATATATGGTTTTTCCATGTATCCTCATATCCATACCATCATAGATTTCTAATCTTTCATTTCTCAACATAGATGAATGAATGGAAGATAATAATGTCCTATGAAGAAAATTTCTTACCTCTTTTCTGAATTCATGAAAGATCCTCTGCACTGTGCTTGCTTCTCCCAAGGCTCCTTCATTAGCCAAGTATGCAAATGTTGCCCATAGTTGAGAGAACACTTTATTTTTCCTCCAATCAGGAGGTCTTCCTGGTGGAATGCCACCTTGCAAAGAGGCGTCAAGGCATAGAGAAGCATGTGGATGTAGGTGGACAGATTTTCCCCTACCATTGCTGCATGGATTCTCTTGCCTTCTTTGGTCTTCCAACCCTTGAAGCAGAGAAGGGTATATGCTCTTCTTCTTTAGATTCTCTTCCTCCTCTCTTCCTCCTTTTATCTCCAACACTTCATCATTTGAGAATGATGATGCATGCTGCTCTTGTGTTGTATCAAGATCTCTATGTGTGAGATCTTTTGGAACTCCCTGCAAGAATGCAAGAGTTTTTTCCCTTGGAGCAAGTGCTCCAACTTCATCTTCATGAGGTGCTTGAGGTGCCATTGTCATGACTACATTATCTCCTTCCTTCTTCTTCTCCTCTCTAGTAACTGAAATTGCCTCATAATCAACAAGAGACCTTAGATCTTGGTCATCTAGTGAAGGAGGAATCTCCATGCTTCCTTCTTGAGAATAGTTCCCTTTATTCAAAGGAGATATTGCCCTAGGCAAGGCATCAAAAAAACTCACACCTTCTCTCATGCTCTTCAAAAATGGAGTTGGATTCATAGACCCTTCCAACTCATGCAAAATATTTGACTGATATGGTTTGATAGTGTCACCAGAAGATGTTACACATGGAGCTTCATCAAACCTTTCTATCAATCTTGCAATAAACCTTGCATAAGTAGATGTATTGGCATTCTTCAAGGAAAAAGACTTGAACAACCACCAAGCATATTCTTTACCTTCAAAATTCAACGCTGCTTCTTTGATGGCTTCAATCTCTGAAACTTGATGCTGTTGCACAAAGTTATCCAGCTCCTCCACCCAAACCCTGACTGGACATCTAGGTGATCCATAAAATATAGATAGATAGAATCTACACTTACCATGTTGCTCCTCATTTGTTACTTTCCCTCCTTGATATTGCAAAATACTTGGAAGTTCAAGTTATCTTTGAACTCGTTGGACTGAGCTTCATACTCCTCCAAATACTCTCTAAGAGTCTCCTTCTTAAGCACACCTCCTTTCTTCCTCTTCATGAAGAAATCATAGAAAGAATGTTGAAGATTTGGTGATATGGCTGAGTGAACATATCCATGAGATGAGGATTCAGAATGTTCTTCATGTATAGATCTTGTAGATCTGATCAGAAGATCTTTCTGCTCTTGAAACTTTCTAGGAGTTTCATTGCTTCTTCTTTCTTCTTCTTTTTCAACCTCCTTGGAGAGGCTCTTCTTCGATATAAAATATGATGAGAGTAAACCCATATTATTCATCATTCTGACCTTTCTCCTTGCTGTACAACACTTTGGCTTGAAGCCACAGGCTGAGTCAAATATCTTGCTTTGATACCACTGTAATATCCCTTTTTCAGGAACATCTACAGATTGGGAATAACCTGAGTTAGTAACAATGTGGAGCTACATAAATATGTCATATAAAGAAAAAAAATCACTTAACCTTGAATAAATTATGCAGCAGCACCCTTATACAACTTTTTATAAAGCAAAAGATGGGGAAAAGTGATGATTTTGACCCTAAAACGAGTGTATTAAGATATTTGCGTAAAGATAAGATGGGAAAGTGGTTGTATATGATAGCTATGGTTATGAGGGACTTCCATGTCGAATTTAAGAAAAAAAAATTAAGTTTTTCTATGTTAAATAGTTCCTCCTTTTGCGAACTAGGCTAGAAAATCATGATTTCCCATAGCTAGAAGTATGCAGAAATTTACTGAAGCATGTGAGCGTGATTTTCTGAAGGGTATGACTGAAATAAGGTCTGAAAATTCACAAATAATATTAGGGGCATAACTCATACACTTTACAGAAGAATAATGAAATAATACAGAATAAATCCTCAAGAAAGAGGTGCTACAACCATGTAAAAAGACTGCATAACCATGACAGCCTGATTTCTAGGGCTGAAGAAGTAGTTTATTAATTCTTCAGATATATATCAAATCCTTACATAAAAATATAGATCCAATGTATATCCATGTAAAAGAAAAACTGATCTATACATTCCCCTTGGGGTTTTGCTCAAAACATGAAGCACTGGAAGTAGATCTGAGATCTAAGAATGCAGATCTGTAGAATGATTCAGAAAATAATTGAATCACGAACATGTAGAATATCAGATCTGAAATATAACATATATTGGTTGACCAATCTATGGATCACCACATTGAAGGATGAATCAAAGCACCAGAGATCTCTCCTCCAAAATGCAAGCAGAACACCCTGCAGTTGTAGATCTGAAGTATACTCAGCAAATGAACTCTTCCAGGAGGTTAAAAGACACACTCATTGAGAAGAACCACTGCTATCATCTAGATCTAAGCAGATCTAGTCTTCCACTTGCTGCAGCTCAGAAGACAGCTCAACCCTCAACATGACCAGCGCTGTAATGTAAGGTGAAGCTTGGCCTAAGCTTGATAGTGGACAAGTTTAGCACAATTCTCCTCCAAGAGTTGCTCAAGGAAGGAGGTGGGATTCCTTAATAGGAAGTCCCAACAAGGGATGTCTAAGCAGACAGACCTTTAGAAATAATCTTCAACAACCTTTTCCTTGCTGCCCTCCTCTACCTTTTATAAGATAGGATTCTTGCCAAACCCTAAACCACCTTGAATCACTCAACCCTTTTCACATTACAACCTACTTCTAGAACTACGTTGTCCCTCAAAGAGGTTCAATGCATCTAGACTGCACTTTTTGACTTGGTCAAAGATGACCCATTCTTTTGATTTAACCCATTCACACCTAGAAGATATAATTTACATAGCCCAGATATGTCTTTGTTCACACATGCATTGATTTGTTCTTGGTTTTCAGGAGTTTTACATGTCCTCCTTTACAATTTATCCATCAATTATGAAATGAAAAAATAAACAAGGAAAAATTAATGTTCCTATTAGCTAAAGCTAATTTTGGAACATTACAGTCTCCCCCTCCCAAATGTTGCTTGTCATCAAGAAATTGCAAGGGTGATGCAAAATATCCCCCCTTATTCTTGTGGCCTCCTCCTTCAACAGTCTACACCATTGCCTCAAATTCTCAGCAATAATTCCATCTCCCAATGGTTCCTCCCAAGTGTGCAAAGTGGCCTTTGGTAGATAAACCAAATAGCTCTCATTATGAAGTAAAGGAAGGTCTATATGGAAACCTTATTTCTGATCCATGGCCTCATCAAGATAGAAGTGATGGTCATAATGGGGAATTTCACCATCAATGAAGGTCTTCCACCTCCATGCTATCATCCGAATGAAATGAATTACCTTCCAGCGTGGTAACTCATAGTGAAGCTCCTCCCAAATGCCCATGAGAGGCATGCTCCAAGTGCTACATACAATGATATGGTCCACATCATAAAGAGGTAAGTAATGTGCTATAGTGGCCACATGGTCTCCCACGCTCCCCCTAGAACATGTAGGGCAAAGAATGTGGGAAGCTCCTTTCCCCAAGGACACATTCCACAAATGTGTCTCTCCTCCAACCATGTTCCCAAGAATAAGAACATCTTTAGCATGTGGAATCATGATTAATATCATGCTAGATACCATATATGATAAAGGAGAAGGGAGATGCCTCCTCATGTGCAACCAGTGTAGTTTTACCCTCAACTACCATAGAATAGAAGATGACAAGTGTTTCCTCCAACACTTGCTTGCTGCCCCATCCTTCTTGCATGCTTGGAGAAGGTGTTTCATGATTGGTGTAAAGGATTCACACCATGCGAAGTGTATCTCCCCACCAAGATCCTCTAAAGGATGATCATCATCAATAAATTTCATGGCCTCAAGTGGCCCATGAAGCCCATCATAAATAGTTCTCCCTCTTGGAGCAAAGCCCTGCAAATGAGTGTTAGAAAAGTACAAGTATACATCATGAGATTTAGCAATATAATATTTGTCATACACTTGTTTAAAATCAGCAAGGTTGCTCATGGATGAGCCTCCTCTCACACTCAATGAATAAGGAGGTGTAGATGATAATTCTACCCAAGAGCTATGTTCCTCCTCATATAAAAAATGGTCCATGCATTCCTTCATATGAGAGTGCACCTCCTATTTGAAATTCTCCCACATGAATCCATCCAAGATAGTATGATATGCTCCACTAAAACCAGTGGGTTTGTAAAGTAGGATCTCATAGGTTGCATTCAATAGTTTCTCCTTGAGCTTGGAGCCTTTAACCAAATAAATATGATCATGGAAATAGATGACTCCTCCAACTACCTTTTACCTCCCATCCAATACCTTCCCATCAAGATCCTCACATCTGAAAGGGTCCTTGTTGTACTACATCAAAAGTTGAGAATCCCAATAAGGATCTAGGCTCCCCAAGAATGATAACGTTGTAGATGTCTGAAATGCAGCCCCTATCATGTCATGACTCTCCTCTTTGACATACTTGATGCCAAGGTCACATGTTGTAGTCCCATAAACTTTCTTTTGTTGCCTCCCTTGCAGCTGAGCTTGCTCAAGACAAGATTGAAGCATGTGGAAATCAACTTCCCCTTGTAAAGTTCTTGTCCTCCAATACTTCCTCAATTTGGCCCATGCATGCAAGAGTATTAAGATCCTCTTGTAATGTTTAGAAATATCCTTTGTAAGTGAGAATACCATGGGCTACCCCAAATATATGGTTTTTCCATGTATCCTCATATCCATACCATCATATATTTCTGATCTTTCATTTCTCAGCGTAAATGAATGAATGGAAGATAATAATGTCCTATTCAGAAAATTTCTTACCTCTTTTTTGAATTCATTAAAGATCCTCTGCACTGTGCTTGCTTCTCCCAAGGCTCCTTCATTTGCAAAGTATGCAAATGCTACCCATAGTTGAGAGAACAATTTATTTTTCCTCCAATCAGGAAGTCTTCCTGGTGGAATGCCTCCTTGCAAAGAGGCATCAAGGCATACAGAAGAATGTGGATGTAGGTGGACAGATTTTCCCCTACCATTTTTGCATGGATTCTCTTGCCTTCTTTGGTCTTACAACCCTTGGAGTAGAGAAGGGTATATGCTCTTCTTCTTGAGACTCTCTTCCTCCTCTCTTCCTCCTATCTCCAAGACTTTATCATTTGACAATGATGATGCATGTTGCTCTTGTGTTGTATCAAGATCTCTATGTGTGATATCTTTTGGAACTCCCTGCAAGAATGCAAGAGTTTCTTCCCTTGGAGCAAGTGCTCCAACTTCATCTTTATGAGGTGCTTAAGGTATCATTTTTATGACTGCGTTATCTCCTGCCTTCTCCTTCTCCTCTCTAATAACTGAAATTGCCTCATAATGAACAAGAGACCTTAGATCTTGGTCATCTAGTGAAGGAGGAATCTCCATGCTTCCTTCTTGAGAAGAGTTCCCTCCATTCAAAGGAGATATTGCCCTAGGCAAGGAATAAAAGAAACTCACACCTTCTCTCATGCTCTTTAGAAATGGAGTTGGATTCATAGACCCTTCCAACTCATGCAAAATATTTGACTGATATGGTTTGATAGTGTCACCAGAAGATGTTACACATGGAGCTTCATCAAACCTTTCTATCAATATTGCAATAAAACTTGCATAAGTAGGTTTATTTGAATTCTTCAAGGAAAAAGACTCAAAAAACCACCAAGCATATGCTTTACCTTCAAAATGAAACAATGCTGCTTTGATGGCTTCAATCTTTGAAACTTGATGTTGTTGCACAAAGTTATTCGGCTCCTCCACCCAAACCCTTACTGGACATTTAGGTGATCCATCAAAGATAGAAAGATAGAATCTACCCTTACCATGTGGCTCCTCCTTTGTGACTTTCCCCTCCTTGATATTGCAGAATCCTTGGAAGTTCAAGTTATCTTTGAACTCGTTGGATTGAGCTTCATACTCCTCCAAATACTCTCTAAGAGTCTCCTTCTTAAGCACACCTCCTTTATTCCTCTTCATGAAGAAATCACAGATAGAATGCTGAAGATTTGTTGATATGGCTGAGTGCGCATATCCATGAGATGAGGATTCAAAATTTTCCTCATGTATAGATCTTGTAGATCTGATCAGAAGTTCTTTCTGCTCTTGAAACTTTCTAGGAGTTTCACTGCTTCTTCTTTCTTCTTCTTGTTCAACCTCCTTGGAGAGGTTCTTCTTCGATCTGAAAGCTGATGAGATTAAACCCATATTCCTCATCATTATGACCTTGCTCCTTTTTGTACAACACTTTGTCTTGAAGCCACAGACTAAGCCAAAGATCTTGCTTTGATACCACTGTAATATCCTTTTTTTAGGAATAGGTATAGATTGGGAATAACCCGAGTTATTACCAATGTGGAGCTACATAAATATGTCATATACAGACAAAAAATCACTTAAAATTCAATAAATTATGCGGCAACACCCTTATACAGCGTTTTATAAAGCAAAAGATGGGGAAAAGTGATGATTTTGGCCCTAAAACGAGTGTATTAAGAGATTTGCGTAAAGATAATATGGGAAAGTGGTTGGATATGATAGCTAGGGTTATGAGGGACTTCCATGTCGAATTTTAGGAAAAAAAATAAGTTTTTCTTTGTTACACAGTTCCTCCTTTCCTAACTAGGCCGGAAAACCTTGATTTCTCATAGCTAGAAGTATGCAGAAATTTACTGAATCATGTGAGTGTGATTTTCTGAAGGGTATGACTGAAATAAGGTTTGAAAATTCACAAATAAGGTTAGCGGCATAACTCATACACTTTAGAGAAGAAGAATGAAATAATACAGAAGAAATCCTCAAGAAAGAGGTGCTACAACCACGTAAAAAAACTGCATAACCATGACAGCGTGATTTCTAGGGCTGAAGTAGCAGTTTATTAATTCTTTAGATCTATATCATATTTTTACATAAGAATATAGATCCAATGCAAATCCATGTACAAGAAAAGCTGATCTATACATTCCCCTTGGGGTTTTGCTCAAAACATGAAGCACCGAAAGTAGATCTGAGATCTAAGAATGCAGATCTGCAGAATGATTTAGAAAATCATTGAATCATAAACATGTAGAATATTAGATCTCAAACAGAACATATATTGGCTGGCCAAGATATGGATCACCACAGTGAAGGATGAATCCAATCACCGGAGATCTCTCCTCCAAAATGCAAGCAGAACACCTTGCAACTGTAGATCTACAAATAATGTTGTCTTAGGGACAGAAACAATGTTATAGCTTCAGAAGATGATATGGCCTAATGACAGGATGTAGATCTGAAGTATACTCAGAAAATGAACTCTTCCAGGAGGTTAAAAGACACACTCACTAAGAAGAGCCACTACTATCATCTAGATATAAGCAGATCTAGTCTTCCACTTGCTGCAGCTCAGAAGACAGCTCAACCCTCAACATGAGTAGCATTGTAATGTAAGGTGAAGATTGGCCCAAGACTGATAGTGGAAAATTTTAGCACAATTATCCTGCAAGAGCTGCTTAAGAAAGGAGGTGGGATTCCTGAACAGGATGTCCCAACAAGGGATGTCTAAGCAGAGATACCTTCAGAAATAATCTTCAACAACCTTATCCTTGCTACCCTCCTCTACCTTTTATAAGATAGGAGTCTTGCCAAACCCTAAACCACCTTGAATCACTTAACCCTTTTCACATTACAACCTCCTTCTAGAACTGCGCTGTCCCTCAAAGAGGTTCAATGCATCTAGACTGTGTTGTTTGACTTGGTCAAAGATGACCCATTCTTGTGATTTAACCCATTCACACCTGCAAGATATAATTTACATAGCCCAGATATGTATTTTTTCACATAGGCATTGATTTATTCTTGGTTTTCAGGAGTTTTACATGTCCTCCTTTACAATTTATCCATCAATTATGAAATGCAAAAATAAACAAGGCAAAATTAATGTTCCTATTAGTTGAAGCTAATTTTGGAACGTTACAATATCCCCCTCCCAAATGTTTCTTGTCCTCAAGCAACTGCAAGGGTGCTGCAAAATATCCCCCCTTCTTCTTGTGGCCTCCTCCTTCAACAGTCTACATCATTGCTTCAAATTTTCTGCAATAATTCCATCTCCCAATGGTTCCTCCCAAGTGTGCAAAGTGGCCTTTGGTAGATAAACTAAATAGCTCTCATTATGAACTAAAGGAAGGTCTATATAGAAACCTTCTCGCTGATCCATGGCCTCATCAAGATAGAAGTGATGGTCATAATGGGGAATTTCACCATCAATGAAGGTCTTCCACCTCCATGCTATCATCCAAATGAAATGAATTACCTTCCAACGTGGTAACTCATAGTGAAGCTCCTCCCAAATGCCCATGAGAGGCATGCTCCAAGTGCTACATACAATGATATGGTCCACATCATATAGATACAAGTAATGTGCTATAGTGGCCACATGGTCTCCCATGCTCCCCCTAGAACATGTAGTGCAAAGAATGTGGGAAACTCCTTTCCCCAAGGACACATTCCACAAATGTGTCTCTCCTCCAACCATGTTCCCAAGAATAAGAACATCTTCAGCATGTGGAATCATGATTAAGATCATGCTAGCTGCCATATATGATAAAGGAGAAGGAAGATGCCTCCTCATGTGAAACCATCACAATTTTACCCTCAACTGCCATAGAATAGAAGATGACAAGTGTTTCCTCCAACACTTTCTTGCTGCCCCATCCTTCTTGCATGCTTGGAGAAGGTGTTTCATGATTGGTGTAAAGGAATCACACCATGGGAAGTGTATCTCCCCTCCATGATCCTCTAAAGGATGATCATCATCAATAAATTTCATGGCCTCAAGTGGCCCATGAAGCCCATCATAAATAGTGCTCCCTCTTGCAGCAAAGCCCTGCAAATGAGTGTTAGAAAAGTACAAGTATACATCATGAGATTCAACAATATAATATTTGTCATACACTTGTTTAAAATCAGCAAGGTTGTGCATGGATGAGTCTTCTTTCACACTCAATGAATAAGGAGGTGTAGATGATAATTCTTCCCAAGATCTATGTTCCTCCTCATCCAAAAAATGGTCCATGCACTCCTTCATATGAGCGTGCACCTCCTCTTTGAAATTCTCCCACATGAATCCATCCAAGATAGTATGATATGCTCCAATGAAATTTAATGTTCCAAATGGGGAAAAATAGTCTCTGTAGGGAATATATTAAGATATTACACTATGGAATCACACCAATAGATCTAAACCAGAGATAGACTGGTAGGGCATTTACTGGTTATATCACCTCTAAAGAGAGGGTGAAAACCAGAGGCTTCCTGGCCCGTTCCAGACTCTGTCCATAGAAATAGGTGCAACACAGCAAGGGTGGAAATAATACACTCCAAATGGAGTTTTCAGCCCTTGGGATTCTTAGATCTCCAGATCTAAATAAGGGATCCAAAGAGGAGCAAAAACCAAACAAGGAAGGAGCTGGAGATTTCTACTTCAGAAAATTACCAAGAGGCTCAGTGAGAACGCTGTATAAGAAAATGGGTGCAAGAATAATGCAGGTCAGGGCTTGCTTCCCCTAGCTTAGGATATGTGGTACTTATGTGATGAATTTTAGGAAAAAAAATGACTTTAACACCCTTAAATGGTTCTGCCACGAAGCTGACTAGCTAAAAATCAGCTAATGAGAAGAGTTGCTGCAACAAGGAAACCTAGCAACCATAAATGCGCAATTTTGCCCAGAAATCCCTGGAGACCAGCCATAAGGCTCAGAATTCAGCCATAGAACATCAGATCAACATTATGAAATATTCTCCCATTAACATATAGAAATCTCATGAAATAATAGTGCATAAATCCATTAAATGACATCTTTGGCATTAATAAAATTTCAGAAAGGAATGGACTGTGTCCCTCTAAGTGTGCTTCAGTAGATAAATGATGGAGCTCAGATATATGGCTTTAATATAATATCCATACCATATCTAGAAACTACTCAGCCTCTTCTACAAGTTCCCTTCGGGGTTTTTAAAAAATATTGCACAAGAAGATGTAGATCTGACTTTTAATACATGAAACTGCAGGAAACTTCCAGAAATTGTTGAAGATGATTATTATTACAGTATATCATATCTATACAATAGATATCAGCAAGCTACAAGATGAATCTTCAATATGAGAGTCAAGCCTCAATCATCAGAAAGAAAGTACAATGTGAGAAATACAACTAGTAGTAAGAGTAGTACATAAAATAATGTAGTTCACTAGGGAAACAGTGTTTTAGTTTGAGCTGAATGTTACAATAGATGAAATATTCAGATCTGAAATAAGAATAAAATATATATCCTCTTCTGGGTGGTCATAAGACACCCTCCCTGAGTGAAATCCCTCAAAACATCTAGATCCTTGCAGATCTGAATCACCACTTGCTGCAACTTCACATCAGCTGCAAAACCCTCAACAAGACAAACGCTGCTAATGGAGATGGAGCTTGGCCAAAATGCTGGATAGTGGAGAAATGTAGCACATCCTCCTCCAAAGAGCTACTCCATGGAATGAGAGAGGATTCCTAAACAGGAGACCCTCTTCTCTTTGGCTAACCAGCCAAGAGAACTCGAGTTGCTCAAGCAACTTCTAAAATCATCAATATCCTCTTCATGTGCCTTCTCCTCCTTTTTATAAAAATAGGGTCTCTTGGAAAACCCTAAACCATTTCATCTCTTTGGCCCCTTTCACACTTTGAAACCCCTTCTAGAACAATGCAGTCCATCAAGGAGGTTCAATGAACCTAGATAGCACTGGTTGACTTGGTCAAATAGGATCTCCTTTGGTGGTCCATACCCTTTCACACCTGCAAGTTTTTATTCAAGTAGCTCAAATATGCCTCTTTTCACATAGGCACTGATTTATTCTTGACTTTAGGAGTTTTTTGTTTCCTCCTCTCCATTTTATTCATTAGTACATAAAATTAAGACAAAATAAAATGTTCCAATTAGCTTGGGCTAATTAGGAACATTACAGTCCTCCCCTCCAAAAATTGTTGCTTGCCCTCAAGCAACTGCAAGGTGAGTGCTGCAAAATTTCCTCCTTGGTGACACCAACATAAAATAAGCTTCCTACATAAGCCAAGTTCTCACCAATCCATCCATGTCTTGATCCTCCAATGTTCTCATGGGATACAAACAGCTCATCCCATAAGGAGATAGTAAATCATATGAAAAAAACATGGTTTGCCTCATGCTCTCTCTGGGATATGAAACAGAAAATACATGGAGAGTGGTCCTCTCATGAGGCACATGCCATCCTTCATTCTTGCTGCCCATTCCTCATCATCATGGCTGAAAGTGTGATGCATGTTTGGTGCTTTGGGGCAGCACCCTTCTCTTTGCAAAAATCCCCCTTTTCCTCTCAAGGGAGTGGCTCAAATCAGAAAATTTTGGAGCCCAAAATTGGCTAAGAGGCTCACATGATATATCATTTCTCCTTGGAATATTTGTCCTGCAAAAAAATGGTGTAATAATGCCTAAAATAAGAAATAAAAACATGTATAACATGATCATGTCCTTCACCAATAATTCTTCTCCAATTAAGGGAGAGGTGCATGGTTCTATTCCCTCCCTCCATAGAAGGAAGAGTGGGCTGAGTCAACTCTCCCAAAGAGTCATGTTGCTGATCCACCTCTAAAATTTCCATGCCTCTTTGAAAATGCTGATGTAGCCCTCTTTTAGAGCCCTTCCACCAATAGCTTTTCAAGGTTTATGTTGGAAGGATCCCCTTCCCATGCTGCTTCAAAAATAAGTGGCCATCCCACCACTTGTTTGTTGGAATAAGCTTCTTCAAAGCTTGGAAATGATAGAGGATAATGATTGTTGGCTAAATGGAATTAAAGAAACACATATCATGCTCCAATCCCCCACATGTGAGATACTTCCCTTCATGATACCAACTCAATACATGACCTTTTGCATAGGGAAACATCATACAAAATGCATCAGTCATATAAAGTTCCATCCTCTCCTTGACATACCAATGAATTTGGGACATTTCATTCACCCTAAACACATTCACCCAATGTGTCATCCCTCCTCTCATGCATAGGGCATCAATATGATATGGACAACTCTCCTTATGCCAGCCCATGAGAAGGTTACAAGTTCTCCCAAGCCCAAGTACATACATAATTTTAAAATGCACTCTAAACATAAATACATGCACATACATGGTAGGAAAAAGTAAATGTATGGACATGAAATTCATCATGTGGTGTCCATACCTATTCCTTGTCAAACCAAACACCCATGCCTTCTTCTTATGCAGCCTCCTCTTGAGATACAAGGCATGTGACAAGAAAATCAGATATTTTGGGGAGTGTTTAAACTCACCTAGCAAAACCCAGCGCAGGTTGTACTTTTCCTGCATCAAATATGAATGTTGTAAGTGGTTCACAAGCCACTTACTTGCTACTCCCTTCATCTCACCATGGATGAAAGTGAGAATTATATTTTGTGCCTTAATATAGCACCCATCATGGTGGAGAATCTCCCTTAGCCCATCAAGGGAGTGGCCATGTTTGAGAACAACCTTGGCCCAAAGTTGGCCATGAAGCTTGTATGGTATAACACTCCTCTCGAGATTCATGGCTTGCATATACAAAGTAAAAGAATGCATGAAATCATAAAGGAAATTGTGATTCTCATAGGTATGCATCTTACCCAAAGTCTCCCATGTGTTGTTGGCCTCCCCGTTGAAAAGAGATGGCATTTATGTACAAGATTGAGGGGACACTTTTCTCTTTTACTCATCATGAGAACTCCATGGTGGAATTACCCCAAATAAGGAGACATCAAGGCATAGAGTGGATTGAGGATGTGGGTGGAAATATTTTTCCTCATCTTTGCTGCATAAGTCCTCTTGCCCTTTTTTCCCTTCCAGCCCTTGAAACAGAGAAGGGTGTTTTCTCTTCTTCTTGAGATTCTCTGCCTCCTCTCTTCGTCTATCATCAAGATCTCATCATTTGACAATGATGGTACATGCTGCTCAAGAGCTCTATGTGTGAGATCTTTTGGAACTCCTTGCAAGTGTGCGAGAGTTTTTTTTCTTGGAGAAAGTGCTCCAGCTTCATCTTCATGAGGTGTTTGAGGTGTTTTTGTTGTGACTGCGTTATGACCTCCTATCTTCTCCTCCTCTCCAATAAATAAAATTGCCTCATCATCAACAAGAGACCTTAGATATTGGTCATATAGTGAAGGAGGAATCTCCATGATTTCTTCTTGAGAAGAGTTCCCTTCATTCAAAGGAGATCTTTCCCTAGGCAAGGCATCAAACAAACTCACACCTTCTTTCTTCCTCTTCATGAAGAAATTACTGACAGAACCTTGAAGCTTAGGTGATATGGCTGAGTGCACATATCCATAAGATGAGGATTCAAAATTTTCCTCATGTATAGATCTTGTAGATCTGATCAAAAGTTCTTCTCTTTCTTGAAACTCCTTGGGAGCTTCACTGCTTCTTCTTCCTTCTTCTTGACAGGCCAAAGGGCCTCTTATTGTGACTGCACTGTCACCCCCGACCTTTTCTTTAATGATGGGAAATGCCTCATCCTCAATAGGAGAAATCAGATCTTTGCCTTCTCTTGAAGGAGGAATCCCCATGTCTCCTTCTTTCTCTTGAAACCTCATAAAGGTTTCACTGCAGTCATTTCTCCCTTGAAACCCTCTTGGATTTTCATTGCATCCTTCTGCCTTCAACTGTTCAACCCCCTCGGGGAGGTTCCCCTTAGATCTGAAGATTGATGAGAGTAATCTCATCCTATCCATACTTTCTAATTTCTTCTCTCTTCTTTTTGCTTCTGCTTTCTGCTTCTCCTCAGCACTTCTCTGATATCTTGATCTGACAAGCTGAGCTAGAGATCATGCTCTGATACCACTGTAATGTTCCAAATGGGGAAAAATAGGCTTTGTAGGAAATATATTAAGATATTACACTATGGAATCACAAAAATATGGAATCACAGCAATAGATATAAACCAGAGATAGACTGGTAGGGAATTTACTAGTTATATCACCTCTAAAGAGAGGGTGAAAACTAGAGGCTTCCTAGCTCGTTCAAGACTCTTTCTATAGAAATAGGTGCAACACAGAAAGGGTGGAAATAATACACTCCAAATGGCGTTTTCAGCCCTTGGGATTATTAGATATCCATATCTAAAGAATGTATCCAAAGAGGATCAAAAACCAAACAAGGAAGGAGCGGGAGATTTCTACTTCAGGAAATTCAGCAAGAGGCTCAGTGAGAACGCTGAATAAGAAAATGGGTACAAGAATAACGCAGTTCAAGGCTTGGTTCCCATATATTAGGCTATGTGGGACTTATGTGATGAATTTTAGGAAAAAAAAATGAGTTTAAGACCTTTAAACAGATCTCCCATGAAGCTGACTAGCTAAAAATCAGATAATGAGAAGAGTTGCTGCAACAAGGAAACCCAACAACCATAATTGCATAGTTTTGCCAAGAAATCCATGGAGACCAGCCATAAGGCTCAGAATTCAGCCATAGAAAATCAGATCAGCATTATGAAATATTCTCCCATTAACATACAACAAATCACAGGAAATAATAGTGCAGAAATCCATTAAAATGACATCTCCGGCATTAATAAAATTGCAGAAAGGAATGGACTGCGTCCCTCTAAGTGTGCTTCAGAAAATAAATGATGGAGCTCAGATCTATGGAATATCTATGGCTATAACATCAGATCCATACCATATCTGGAAACTACTCAGCCTCTTCTACAAGTCCCCTTGGGGTTTTTACAAAATATTGCACAAGAAGATGTAGATCTGACTTTTAATACATGAAACTGCAGGAAACTTCCAGAAATTGCTGAAGATGATTATTATTACAGTATACAATATCTATACAATAGATATTAGCAAGCTACAAGATGAATCTTCAAGATGAGAGGCAAGCTTCAATCATCAGAAAGAAAGTACAATGAGAGAAATACAACTAGTAGTAAGAGCAGTACATAAAATAACGTAGTTCACTAGAGAAACATCGTTGTAGCTTGAGTTGAATGTTACAATAGGTGAAATATACAGATATGAAATAAGAATACAATAAAGATCCTCTTCCGGGTGGTCACAAGACACCCTCCCTGAGAGAAATCCTTTAAAACATCTAGATCCTTGCAGATCTGAATCACCACTTGCTGCAACTTCACAGCAGCTGCAAAACCATCAACAGGACCAGTGCTGCTAATGGAGATGGAGCTTGTCCAAAATGCCAGATAGTGGAGAAATTCATCACATCCTCCTCCAAAGAGCTACTCCATGGAAGGAGAGAGGATTCCTAAACAGGAGACCCTCTTCTCTTTGACTAACCAACCAAGAGAACTCGAGTTGCTCAAGAAACTTCTAAAATCATCAACAACCTCTTCATGTGCCTTCTCCTCCTTTTTATAACATTACGGTCTCTTGGAAAACCCTAAACCACTTCATCTCTTTGGCCCCTTTCACACTTGGAAGCCCCTTCTAGAACAACGCAGTCCATCAAGGATGTTCAATGAACCTAGACAACGCTAGTTGACTTGGTCAAATAGGATCTCCTTTGGTGGTCTTGACACTTTCACACCTGCAAGTTTTTATTCAAGTAGCTCAAATATGCCTCTTTTCACATAGGCACTGATTTATTCTTGAGTTTAGGAGTTTTTCATGTCCTCCTTTCCATTTTATTCATCAGTACATAAAATTAAGACAAAATGAAATGTTCCAATTAGCTTGGGCTAATTAGGAACATTACATGAAACCAGTGGGTTTGGAAAGCAGGATCTCATAGGTTGCATTCAACAGTTTCTCCTTGAGCTTGTAGCCTTTAACCAAATAAATTTTATCATGGAAATAGATGACTCCTCCAACTACCTTATACCTCCCATCCATTACCTTCCCATCAAGAACCTCACATGTGAAAGGGTCCTTCTTGTACTCCATAAAAAGTTGAGAATCCCAATAAGGATCTAGGCTCCCCAAGAATGATAATGTTGTAGATGTCTGAAATGAAACCCCTATCATGTCATGACTCTCCTCTTTGACATAATTGATGCCAAGGTCACATATTGGAGTCCCATAAAATTTCTTTTGCTGCCTCCCTTGTAGCCGATCTTGCTCAAGACAAGATTGAAGCATGTGGAAATCAACTTCCCCTTGGAAAGTTCTTGTCCTCCAATACTTCCTCAATTTGGCCCATGCATGCAAGAGTATTAATATCTGTCATGTTCATAAATCTCATTTGTAAGTGAGATGACCATGGGCTTCCCCAAAGATATAGTTTTGCCATGTATCCTCATATCCATACCATCATAGATTTATGATCTTTCATTTCTCAGTGTAGATGAATGAATGGAAGATAACAATGTCCTATTCAGAAAATTGCTTACCTATTTTCTGAATTCATGAAAGATCCTCTACCCTATGCTTGCTTCTCCCAAGGCTTCTTCATTATCCAAGTATGCAAATGATTCCCATAGTTGAGAGAAAACTTTTGTTTACCTCCAATCAGGAGGTCTTCCTGGTGGAATGCCTCCTTGCAAAGAGGCATCAAGGCATACAGAAGAATGTGGATGTAGGTGGACAGATTTTCCCCTACCATTTTTGCATGGATTATCTTGCCTTCTTTCGTCTTCCAACCCTTGGAGCAGAGAAGGGTATATTCTCTTCTTCTTGAGATGCTCTTCCTCCTCTCTTCCTCCTATCTCCAAGACTTAATCATTTGAAAATGATGATGCATGCTACTCTTGTGTTGTATCAAGATCTCTATGTGTGAGATATTTTGGAACTCCCTGCAAGAATGCAAGAGTTTCTTCCCTTGGAGCAAGTGCTCCAACTTTCCATACAAGAAAATAATTTTAAAGCAACTGTTTAAAACCAACCAAAGATAGGGCTAACCATAAACTTATTTGGACAAGATTGTATTAAAGCTAACTTATCAGACAAACAATCTAGTAATCCACATGACCACTTTCAGAAAAGGATGAAAACAGATAAGGAAACAAAAGTGCAGCTTAAGATCAAGCAAGATACATTAAAACCTAAACCTACTTCAGCATACACTTAGGGAAAATTTTAAACAACCTTTGGATAAAAGACTAGAAGACAGGGCAAACCATAAACGTTCCTAGCCCAACCCTACTTAGCTTGTAATAAAAATATCATTCAAGAACTTCCTTTCAAGTTTAGAACATCAAGACAGGGACAGACCAACATTCCTTGATAATGTTTACACTTAAAATAAGTCATTCTTAAATACACAATTGGAGGAAAACATAAAGATAAATCTTATCAGTGAGAGTAGTGTACCTTTGACAGTAAATCATAGCTCTATATTTGTTGTTCTTTATCAGAAAAAAGTAGACAAAATGGCATACATGAAAGGAAAACAATAACACAGTAAGAGGTACTTCACCAATGATATAGACCAGGATCCCAAAACTCAGCTTGTATATTGATGTCAATCCAGTTACATACTTCAAGTCCAATGTTTCAGTACCGAAATCATCTTCTCTTCTCAGCCTAACTTCTTTGATCACAAAAAGAGCTTCAAGAGCCTATGAAAAACTATTTACATATAGAAATTTTTGAGCACAAGTATTGTATCAAAGTCTAGCAACCAACCAACCCTTTTCAATGTGCTCCTCAAGAATATTTTATAAGAAAATGAGGAGGTGGAAGAGTTTCTAGGGTTTAGGTATCATTAACACTATAGTAAATGCAATCCTCAACCTTGAAAGGCAGGGATGCATTTGACCTATAACTCATTTCAATAACTCTGTTCTAATTTTTGAGGCTTAATGGATGAGAATATTGACTTCAGGGCACTTACTTATCTTTGTAATAACTTCACTGATAGTTTGTAATTTGTTCTTTCTTTGGTGATAACTGTTCAGGTGTCTTTAGGCCAATATCTTTTGAATAAGCAATAACTATGCCTTCTTTGATTGCTTTGAGGCTACAGGTGGCTTTTGGCAGTAAGAGAGGATTCAATAAGCCTCTGATGTGGGAGTGGAGGCTTCATGGACCGATGATCTGATTGTCCTTCCTTAAAACACCGTTAATTTTCTCTAATCCTATGTTATAGGCTTAATTAGGCCTAATTTCTATCTTCTGGTCTTCATACGGTCTTAAAATAAGTGCATTAGGCTTTTGATAGTCAAATTTATGCCATAATCCCTCAAGACTGTGTTAAAGATCATTAAACATTCATTTATGCTTTGATTTTATCCTTGGACACTGATACTCTTTCTCTGATCAAGGTTTACTGTGTTTTGTTGTTGCACGGGCATACAGAGGGTCTTATAATGTTATCAGTGCTCATGAGGCACAGATAAATCATGATGTGAAGCTTTGCAAACTTGTTTTCTTGATTGATACCAGTTTGAGGGATCGTCATCCCCGGCCATTCATTTCTTCTTAAAACAATGGAACAACCTTTAAAAACCTGCACAAACAAGAAAAAATTATAAAAATCCTATGGTGATAGGTTCAAACTTCTTTGGAGGCTCATATTTAATTGTG
Source organism: Pinus albicaulis (assembly GCA_034641835.2). NCBI lineage: Eukaryota > Viridiplantae > Streptophyta > Pinopsida > Pinales > Pinaceae > Pinus > Pinus albicaulis. The sequence goes on along the minus strand of CM076583.1, from coordinate 322,533,613 downwards.
ACCATTTGATAAAATCAAACAATGGTGAGGATTGCATGTTGGGATCAAATGGGGAGGCGGTTGGATGAATGAGATTTAGATTAAGTCTGAGCCGTTGGATCAGATTGATCAATGGCCGAGATCAATTAGGAGTTTATAATGCAGAGGGGGTGATATTATAGCAGAATGGAGGAAGTTGTAAAATAAATGGGAGAAAACCTTTGGAAAAAGTGAAAATGGATTAAAATGAAATTTGGGGTTGCGGAATTATCTAGGCCGTTGGATTAGATCACCTAACGGAGATCTACGGTTGAGATCCTTTGGTGAGGTCATTTGGAGGATGGGTGAGAAGGTAAGTGAATGGGGTGAGATTAAACGTGGGCCGTTCGATTAGAATAATCAACGGCGAAGATCCTTTGATGAAATCTCTGAGAAGAATAATGGAAGGCAATAGCTTGGGGAAATATTTAATCAAGACTGTCGATCTACAGAGATCGACGGTGGGAAACAATTGATGAGATGGCCAAGAGAATAAGCAAAGGAGAAAAGACTTGGGGCTTTGATGAAATCTGGGCTGTTGGATGAAAAGAATGAACAACAGAGATTTAAATAAGAAAATGTAATGCAATGGGGAAAGGTGGTTTTGGCTGGAAAAACCGCTAGTTTCACGCGGCTCTGAGGCGGTTTAAAAATTTTCCCAAAAAAAACGTGATATGCTTCTCTGGATGACACGTGTCCTTTAAATACCACCCAGATCGCGTAATTTTTTGGCATTAACGTTTGGGCACAGAATTACGTGATATGGAATAGCAACCATTGGATGAAGGGCGGGGAGATATGACAGTGGGAATGAGATCGCGATGATATAAGATGCGCGGGTGGAAAATGGTGGGTAGGGTCAAACTGGTTTAGATCTGGACCGTTGGATCTCAGGAATGGATGGTCCAGATCTGTTGATGGGGAGGTAGGTCCCAAAGGAGTTGGGCCTATCGAGTTGAATATGGACCGTAGGATCTAAAATATTAATGGCTCAGATTTAATCTTGGGGAAATGAAAGCAATATGAGACAGGGGTCGGGTGGAGATCGGGTGTAATAAGGATCGTTGATCTACAAAGATCAACAGTGGATCTTCACCGAAGGAATTTAAACTGTGGGGCTTTTTGAAACAACAAATAAAGTCGAGTTTGATCTAGACCATAGGATATATGAAATGGACGGCCCAGATCTGATCACAAGATCGCAAATCGATGGACACAAGGGGAAGGCAACAATGAAATGCGCCGATGTGATTAAGCGCGGGCCGTTTGAACTAGGAGAGATCAACGACCAGGATCGAATCGGCGAGTTTAATGTTGGAGGGCTATGGCAGAGAAAAATTAAATCTGGCCCGTTGGTTCTTGTGGATTTCAATGGCTCAGATTAAATCGCGGGATCACAATCGGAGGAGGGAAAGGGAAACAAAATAAAGAAATGTTGCGATGCGATGGAGCGAGAATCGTTGATCTTACAACTAGATCGACAGTAGGGTTTTAACGATGAAGCCAAAGGTGGAAAGGCGGGTTTTGGAATAGAGCGATTGGGACCATTGCATCTAGGCACGACTGTGTTGATCAACATTTAACATAAGTCACTGATGCTATTAAAGGTTGATAAATTATGTATGGAACTTCATATCAAATGGTGGAATATTTGAAGAGTTGGCCAGAATGAAGTGGCAACAGTAAAGCAGGAATAGGAAGTAACATGGCAGAACTAACGTGCGGGCCCTAAGGATCGGTATGCTATGTTTTGAATCAGTCTTATGGAAAATATGTTCAAAAATCATGTGCTTCATATAGCAAAAGGTAAGGTAAAGTCCTTTAGGTTAACTGGTACCGAGGCCCATACCAGTATTAGACCCGGCACGCGGCGTCCACCTGTGTCCATCTCACGCCCAATCCCTATACGCCACGTGCCTCATTGTCAGCGCCCTTACGATGCCTACCCTATCTACTTCACCTCTTTTTTCCCTCTACCGTTACCCTCCTAAGGCTTTGAAATGCATTTAAACGAGCTAAAAACCCACTTTAGACTTTGTAATAGGGCCTAGCCCCTTTTTTCGCTAAACCTTAACCACTTCCCCATAACCCTTGCCCATGACCAAAGCACTTAAAGCCTTGGGGGGCAAATCTCAAAGCACATATCGCGAATTTCACATGTTCGTGCCCGATCAATCTATCACAAATATTTGCGATGCGATCCGCCCCATCGCAAAAGTGCAAAGCGCAGTTTTCTGTTGGTGCCACTTTCCGTCATCGTACTTTCCTCCTTTGCGATTTGCGATCATCGCAAAATCGCACCCATCGCAAATCGCACCCATCATGAATCAGCCCCATCGCAAAAGCGCAAAGCGCTTGATTTTCTAATGGTGCCACTTTCCACCATCGCACTTTCCGCCTTTGCGTCGCGCTTTCCATATTGGGTCCCACCTCGGTTATCAAGATTGAAAATTGTCATAATATACAGCTGGATTACGAGTGGCAGAGAACATCAATTGTTACTCTAGAAGCTTAATTATGAAAAAGCCCGGGCCACCGCCACGACACCCAGTAGACATCCATGGAAGAAATAGGGTTCAAAAGCCACCAAACCCTTCAAAATCATTCAAGGGGCAGATTTTTGCGGATGAAGGCATCAATAACGAAGCAAAGGGTATCAGTCGAAGACCTATGAATTCAGTGTCTGGCATGAAAGATTTTAAATTCAAATTCAAAATTGGAAAATAGAGAGAACTATGCCCTCCGGGTTTAATCCTAATGGGATTTCCTTTCAGAAAAGGACAGATTATTTAAAAGCTTTCATTTTCACGCTATGTCCCTGAGAAGAGTTTCTACCAGATGCTTTTACTTCATAAAGCAGCCGGAAAAAATGCACTCAGTTCGCCACCCAGATCGCCAGCTCATCAGCGAACATCCCACCATCAGCATCAGCAACGGCCTCAACCCTTCCACACCTATGAATTCATGTCAACTCATGATTCGGCCTCAGCGGCCCATTTACTTTTTACTGAATTAGTTACTTTTAAGTTTCGAGTGGGCTGCTTTCTCCACTCCAGCATTTTACTACTACCAGACTTTTGTTTAATTTCCTATTTTAAAAACGGCCAAGTGCCTGACTATCCATGATGGGAGGCCTTACTCCTCATCATAAGTTTTGTTGTTATGATAAGAACCTTTAACAGATTTTGTTCATGCGAAGAAGATATTTTCTCAAAAATATATTCTCGCTGAGATAGGAAGAGGTCTATATAAGGAAGATCGAATGAGAAAAACGGGTTCCAGATTTCCTGAAGAAAATGGCGGTGTAAAAGTTTTTGTATGCTTGTCGTGGAATTATCAATGCAAATACACAGAGCTCATGGGGTTTCAGCGAAGAGAAGTTCTAGTTATGTATGAGGATTCCAGTCTTAATGCTATATAGTTCGTGACTCTTTCTTTGTGATATTGTATCATTGTTCTCTCCACTATTTTCAATTTCCTTTTATCGTGTCTTGGAATGCAAGTAACTTGCCACCTCGGGTATGAATTTATCGTTGTCTGATACTCATGCTTTACTAGTCTATGTTGCTTTAAATATGGCTCATACACGATATGTCGTTCCGCTTAACACATCATTCATGTTTCCTCTGTATTAAACATCGTGGAATGTTACTCTCACTGAACTGATTGATATGTATGGATTCTTAGTTCCTAAGCCCATATTATGTTGAAATATGTTTTATGAGCACCATTTCATTGGTAGTTAGTACTCCCCTTTCACTTTTTGCGCCCCAAATATTTTTCTGTTTAAAATACCTATATGTCTTTGAGAAACTGACCCTCTCTGATGAAAGTTGTCTCTAAGTTGTCTGAAGTATATATGTATTGAAGATTCCCTTCTTGTCTTTACAGTGTCTTTATAACTTGCTAAATCCGAAGGTAGTTTGGTCCCATCCATATGATGATGCTTTGCACAAGTTGAAAAGGTAGAGAGTCCTAAGCTGATAATAAGCCTAAAATATACTTTATACTCCCTACTGTTTAAGATGTCCTAGGCACTGGTCTTTGGCAACTCAAGGCTGTCTCTAGGAGCTACAACATCTTTCTGGCACCGTTGCCGGGGACGAAGTCGAAATAAATTAAAATCCCTGGGCCTCGAAAAACCTATTCACTCTTCAGTTAGGTGAGCATGAAGAGTTGAGAGTTGTACATTCCTCACCTTGGCGACTCCACATTTGTGTTGTAAGTTAATTTGTTTGCAGTCCTAGCTCCTCGTAAGCTGCACCTGAGGTCAGATACGTCTCAGCCAAAGACACCTTCTGTGTCTAACCCGGAAAGGATCCTACATAGAAGGGGCTGGAGGGAAAGGTAGTCAGTTCATACTGAGATTCCTGAATTCTCCCTAGAAAACTTTCCATATCTTCCGTTCTCTTCCTCTCAAATCGCCCAAATACAAGGCCCTGACTCCACCATAAGAGATACTGGTTACTATTCAGAGAGACCACCTCGGGGAGGTACCCATATCAAAGACGAAGCCGAGTCTAGCAATACTTCGCATTAATCTTTCCACCCTACCCCTGAAGTTGAGGAGATTAAGGAAGTTACTGAAGTATCTGTTGTTCACAGCCCGACATTCTTGTCAACCCCTCAAGCCGTTGTTCACTACATCCCCATCATTATCCATACTTCACTTCCACCTTCTCCTCCTCCTCTTACAGCTCAGATTCTTGCACTACCTCCACCCCCTCCAATGGCTAACGTCCCTGGTTTCCGGCAAAACAGATACGCCCCTCTGGAACTCCTGGTGGTATTAAATGACATGCCGCAAGATTATTTAAAGATTCTGCCCAGGGTCAGTGGTGAGAATGAGATTGAAGCCCAGAAACATGTCGAAGTTTTCTGCTCTTTCGCTGAGAATTTTAATGTGGAACATCTGGACGTAGTCCTAAGGCTGTTCGTGCAATCCTTAGATGGGGAAGCTAGAAAATGGTTCAAGACACTAGGAGCTCGTTCTATCAACACATGGGAGGGAATGGAGGATGCTTTCATCAAAAAATGGGGAGAAAAGAAAGATCATGGTAATGTCCTTACCGAATTCAACACTCTGAAAAAGAAACACAATGAAGGGGTGTCAGAGTTTATCAGAAGATTTAACAAATTGTACCTGAGTCTCCCCGCCGATATGAAGCCTCACCAGACCGCTGCCAAGGTCGTTTTTGTGGCAGCATTTGATTCTGAATTTGGTTTCTCATTGAGAGAGAGAAAGCTAGCCACTCTGGATGATGCACAGATGGACGCACTAGAGATAGAAGCAAATTTTGTCTCTACTGGAAAATCCAAAGGGAAACAAGAACAGTATGTTACAAGGAGGGGAAAAGAGGAAGTATCCACCTCAAGCCAAGACAGAGATTCACCTAATGACAAGATTGAATAAATGAAAAAGATGATCAAGAATCTCTCAAGTATGTTGATCAAGCTTGAGATGGAGGCCAAGAATTCACCCTCAAAGAATTTCCAGAATGCTCCAAACAGAGGTTTTAACCCTCAATACAGAAATCCGCCCTTGTAGATACTGCAAAGGGGGCAGAAGGAGCAGCAACATCAGGTACCGCATCCTTTATACTTGGAAGGGCAAGTAGAAGGTTCTACCGAAGACATTACTTGTGAGCAAGAAGAGACCTGTCTTGTTTTCTCAGACCATGATGACATTCAATGTCCTGTTCATGAAAGTGGCGAGGAGGAAGTACAAACTCACTCAGAAGTCAAAACTGACGAAAGCACTGAGGATCCGGAGATCGACAACTACTGCAAGCAGTTTGTCGACTTCATGCAGGCTCAGTTTAAAAGGAAATATGACCTCAGGTCCTCCAGAAAGTGAACCCGCACTCAAGATGAAGAGGAGGATACACCCCAAAAGTCAGCACCTGCACAGAAGGAGGTCAATACTCAAAAACCCCCAGAAAAAGGTAAGAGGCCCCTCTACCAAACCCTGCAATCTGATGCTTTAATGCCTTCATCCTCACAAGTAACTGCACCCCCTAAGGCCGAGCCCATCGTAAAAGAAGTTAAGCCTCC